>JARFOD010105143.1:0-16071 GCA_031763545.1 Mopalia muscosa
GTGTTTTGTTTAAATTAGATTTTAGCCAAGAAACAGGCTTGTTTGATGTGGGTTTTTAAAATACAAATCCGCGGAGTACTTTGGTTGATTTCGAGGCATGCGGGACAAAACATCCGGCAGTTAACATTACAAGTTTTCTTGTAGTAATATTGCTTCGGCCATTTCCGTACCGTAACTGTACCGGTACGGAAAGTGTCGAAGGATGTTCCGACATGGTCTCTTTACCTCACCAAATCATATTTGAGGTTTTATGAGCGAAGCGGCTGTATAAACAAATAATGACAAGTTGAATACAGGCAGATATATTTATTCACACGAACTTAGACAGTGTCAAGTAATGTGCCTGCGATGTTCGGGCTAATTCCCACCGGAATCATTGACGTGGCGAAAATAACGCGAGGCAAACCGTTTGTGTACTACAGTCGCCTGTTTTTGTAACGTAACATTACGACATGATTTGTTGACATTGTAGCGCCATTAACCGGACCGAATCAACAATGCTAAGGAATGAAAGCTGTCGTGCAATTCTCACATTTGATTTAAACTGGAATCTGGCTTACCTCCATGTATTTGAATGTTTAACTGTAGTGATATTCGCTAAAACGGCGTAAATTTAAGTCTCAACGGCATTGTGACTTACACAGGACTTTCGTCATGCCAGATAGGGTCGCTTAACCAGTCTTCTCGCGAGAACTTCGACCACGGCTAGATAGTCTGGTACCAGAGCATACTAAACATTGCAAAAGGAAAATGGACGTCATATTGTCCTGGTATCGTACAGTTGGTTTTCCGATTGGCTAATTTTAAAATATATTTCAAACATTACATTGAACCTAAAACCTTTATATTTATTTACAAATCAATTAATTTTGAGGTTTTGGGTTACATTGAATGTTTTAAAATATATTTAGAAATTAACCTATCAGAAAACAAACTGTACGATACCAGGACCATATGACGGCCATTTTCTTTTGCAACGTTTAGTATGCTCTGTTACAAGACTATGTAGTTGTGATCGAAGTTCACGTGAGAAGTCTGGTTTAGCGAGACCATGGTCATACGAGCGTAGCTTGGTCATAAACCAGGACCATTTTGAAAGTAGTTATATTTGCTAAAAAGGCGTAAATTGTGCGGTCGTAGCCAAACAAATAACAGTAGTATAACTACACCGGGACTATTCAATGGTGCCATTCAGCAATTCCTTTTTTTCAAAGATGCTAACACATTTCAGTATTTTTTATGTAAAATTTGTTTCTATTTAAGGTTGACCCACTTAACATTTTCACATTTTTAATCAGCTGGATGTTTCGTAACTGGCTAAAAGTAGTAACAAAATGAAAATGAAGATTGCAGTACGACGTTTAAACTTAACTGTGTGACTGGTCTTTAAGGTACACGCGTATGGCAAGCCGTTTTATCACTTCTACCTTTTTTCTACATATGTTAATTTTTTTTCCACATATGTTGAATTCTTTTCCACATATGTGAAATTCGTTTCCACATATGTAAAACAAATGACTTTATTCTACATACGTGGAAAATAATTTCACATACGTGGAAAAGAATTTTACATATGTGGAAAAGAATTCAACATATGTGGAAAAGAATTCAACATATGTGGAAAAGAATTCAACATATCTGAAATTCTTTTCCACATATGTAACTATTTATTTTACATATGTTGAAAAGAATTTCACTTATGTAAAAAATAATTCAACATATGCGAAAAAGAATTCTACATATCTAAAATTAGCCTTTATTCAACATATGTGGAAATCTTTTTCACTTATCTAAAATAAAAAGGAGAGTGGAACTCTTTTGTAGATATGTAAAATAAAAGCACTCTCGGCCTCAAATACAGACTTCTCCCTCACAGCCTGTATCTAGCGACAATGACTTTACCCAAAAAGTAAAATCCGATCGGAAGGACATCCACTCTTTGCATTTCGCAAAGCATATGTTATTTTTTAGCAAAAATAAAAAAAATAAACGAGGGAAACTACAATAGTTAAATAGGCCTTCAATTGCAACCGATTTTGTAGGGGGCATTACTACACGTCTGATTCGTCGGGAAAATAAAATGATGTAGACTGCAATAAAAGTACTGAAAAAGAATAAACGCGTCGCCCAATATAATATTCGCTCTTTATTGGTCATCTTATTTGGCATTTCTCAAAATAAAATGCATGGTTTTGTATTGTTGACTGTAGGCTAAATCTATGGGAGTTTTCGACTATACACTCAATGGCCTATATATACAGCATGTATAGGTATGTCTTCGCTGTGTTTTGCTGTTGTTGAAATCTTGATACAGAGGATCATTTATTCAATTTAATTGACTTGGGAGTGTGCCCTGCAATCTTGATACAGAGGATCATTTATTAAATTTAATTGACTTGGAAGTGTTCCCTGTCGAGGCTTAACGTGCACAGCATGTGGAATATATTCCTATCGTCTTTGCATTCGTCTTGAAACTCTACACAAGACGATAGGAGCACAGATGAAGGTTGGATACGGTCCCTTGCTTTGGGGGAGAAATCATTTCTCAGTTTGTTCGATAAGTAGAACTCTTTTGTACATATCTAAAATAAACGTTTATTTTACATAAGTGAAATTCTTTTCTATATATGTGAAATAGTTATGTGTTGGTGTTTTATTTTACTTATGTGGAAAACAATTTCCCATATATATGTTGAAAAGAATTCTAGATATGTAAAATAAATTTTTATTTTACCTATGTGAAACTCTTTTTTACATACGTGAAAATCTTTTCAACATAAGTAAAAAAGAATTTCACATATGTGGGAAAGAATTGTACATAAGTAAAATAAAAGCAAAAGTTATTCGACATATGTAGAATAAAGGTAGAAGTGATAAAACGGCTTGCCATAACCATACAGTGTGAAGATATATGGATACATTGTTTCATAGATAAATAATGTAAAATCCCAGCACATGTTTAATTCATAGCTAATCTAAATTGGCATAAAGTATATTTTCTTTACATTTGCACTCAAATGAATTATTGGTTGACTTAGTAAAAAGGTGTTCAATTCAATTGTCAGTGGAATTCAGATTTTCGTAATTACAAAGTTAACCCCCATTCCATTTTTGTTCAAGGATTCTTTCCCCTGGAAGTAGATATGTCCCATTCAGTTAGATAGCCGAATCAGTTTTATTTTATTTTTTGTTAAAACAATTATTTTCAGACAAGGAACAGTTTTGTTATATTAAATACTTACCCGATAAGGTAGTCACCTCTCCTAGAGGGACATAACTCATGCCAACCTATATAGTTAAGAAAAGACCGAAAAGGGGTGAGGGCGTATTGTATAAGGCCAATTCCTCCGTCTTAGCTCCATTGTACTTTAAGTCGATACTCCGGGCTGCAATAAAATGCATATAGGTAAAACGAGCATCATTTCTTGTGTTCAGTTATGCTCTTTTATTTTCTAATCGAGCTATATCGATTTTATAGTTGGATCTTAAATAATGTGTAATGCACAAATTACAGTCAAATTTATCGGCGCGGCTATGTCTAGGTACTTTTATCATTAAACAGAAGAGCTCCACAAATATGGTTTTCAATCTTATTATTGGAAAGGGAAATAAAACTTTATTTAAATGTGATGGAAAAAAGAAGTTAGATTATAGTGACTTTTGTTTAAAAAAAAAACCAGAGAAAAATCAGATGTATGTTTTGAGAGGCCCGCCAATAGCTGCGGATCAATTTCCATCCTTCACCATCAGTTGAGATAGGCTGGACTTGAGATAGGCTAAGACGGAGGAATTTGTCCTTTTATTGTGCTAGATCGCTTAAATGCTATCCATATATTACGATCTTTGGTGTAATTAAGTAGTTGTGAAGTGTTGGATAAATTTATAGGGTTATTTTTGCAAATTGTCGATTGACCCGTATCAATGATTAAATCACGAATTAAGCTTAATTAAAGATACTATAAGTTCTGATAATAAGATAACCATCACTCCCAATAAATAAGTTTAGCAAAAGTTATTCCCCTTGACAGCTAGCCTGTTTTGAGTGTGTGTGTAGGTTGGCCTAGTCCTCATTGAACGACTGATTGATTGATTGGTGTTTTACGCCGTGCTTTAAGGTATTTCACTTATGTGACGAAGGTATATTCCAACAATACTTGACACTAGCACAGCCAAAGTGAGAACTGTTTACATAATGTTGGAAAGTTAATTTTCCCTCCAGTGCTAAATAAAAACCGCATTGGCCTACCATTTGTAAATGGTAGAACCAAGCAATTAGATGTAGTAGTGTAAAGTAACTGATAACTTGTATTAATTACACACCGTTTAGCCACAATTACCAAAAACTTCCATGCCTGGAAGAAACCTGAGCGACGCGCAATGTGAACAGAGCCCCCGCCCCCAACCACCACCACCCCTCCCGTTAATACAGCGTTTAGCATTTGTATTGTCAATTGAAACCGTTCAGATATTTACACTTACAGCAGAGCACGACTGTCTTTATCCATACGTCTGTACTTTATCTTCCGTTAATAATATATTTTCCTGCAATCATAATTTCTTGTCACTTAAAATGAAACTTTTTTTACATGTACATATATTTATTTAAATACTAATGAATCTTTGTTAATATACTGTTTCAAAAGGGAGACATAGTAACGAGTTTTAAACTCAATTTGCTCCCCTTTATTCTTATATGGAATAATAAAGATTTGTATAAACCAATTACCAAAAACCATTATAAATATAAAAAGTCCTTAGATCTGGGTTAAAGCTTGTTTATTCAGAGGCCTGGTTAACGTATAAAATTATGCCTGTTATAATGACACTAGTCTAAGCTTTGGGCATCTATTAATTTTCGACAACTATATTCAGTGTAGCTTAGATATGACATTCATTTTTGTAATTTAGCTCATGTCAGTCGTTGTAAACATCAGCGTTTCTTGTCGCAAATCTTCAGATCACATCCTTGGGCTTACATGTATGCTATCTATACACAATCCGTATGATGGAAAGTTGGAATAGTTTCGGTTTATAAGGGTCAGATAATGTTAACAACAGAATCTAATACATACCACATTGTCACCGTATTAGCTCACATTACTCACGCTGTCCTGTGGCAGAAGGAGCTGGAGATGGATTCCCTTTACATAATGTGTCCAAATCATCAGCGAGGTTACCTGGTTTATCCTATTATCTAGGGATTTCACAAAGATTTTCCTATTGTGGGACCAGGAAGAGGAGGAAATTTTAGCATGACTTGGTGCCGTTTAAAGTAGTGTTTGGTTCCTTCTCGTCAGGTCCTCTCTAATCACATACAAAGGATTCAACGCTATTATGTACCAAGGAGACGGGAAAGGCTCCTTAGTACATGTTAAGTAAGAGCTGTGCGTTATGTAGTATTAATTTACAGGGAAAGCAGCCGGTAAGTGTTCGTGACGTCACCGTCATGGGCTGGTTTGGGGTCATCGGAGTACATGACAAGTGTGTATGGGTGTGATGGCGTTAACTCAGTTGCCTAGAGAAAGAGGACACAAGTCTTATATACGAGTACGGTAAATGGATGTCTTGCCTCGGCAGTTTAAAAAAAAGGGGTTAAAATAATTCTAAGCTCAAGCGGGAGGGGGATGAGTAAAACTTATAGATGGTGCTGTGTTGTGATGTACATCCGGCTATTTGAGTTAGCATTTGCTTTTCGTCAAAAGAAATGGTTGTTACTTATCATGTAGTGGGAAGAGGATGGGTAACTTAGCATGACTAAAAAAGGAAACGTTGACCCTATGGCTGTCAAGGGGTGGTGTGGATGTCTTCCCGTAATGCTTTTCGCGCGGCGGACTCTCGCAAGAGTTGCCCGAATGGTGAGATGGACCAATCAGCGTGGACGGGGAGTAGCATGTGGCCGGACAGCGGCTCTAAATCTAGTAATATCGGCACGGCTATAAGGCATCCTCGGTATTCTCCACGAGGTGGCAAACAAATCTCGCGAGATTCCAAGTGATTTGAAATGAAATGACATCAGAGCTTTTCTACAGACGCAATTCATTGAACCCCACCTTTTAACCTTGAGCGAACATACGCATTGAATACAAGGGCTATATATTAACGTGTGCCATCAGTTTCTGGTCTTCGTTTTATTTATACCCCTTGGGTATTTACTACAGCGAAAACCGATATTATGAAAACAAAAACAAGCCCGTAAAGCCCCAAACTATCACTAAATCTAGTGATTTCGGCCCGGCTACGGCAGCCTCGGTATTTTCCACGAGCTGGCAACCAAATCTCGCGAGATTCCATGAGATTTGACATGAAATGACATCAGCTCATTCATACAGATGAAGTTCATTGAACAACACCTCTAAACCTTGAGCTAACATACGCACTAGATACAAGGGCTATATATTAACGTGTGCCATCGGTTTCTAGTCTGAGATCTATCGTTTGTTTAACCCCTTGGGGATGGAAAATATCACAACACCAGAAGTTTGTTTACGGAATTTATTAATTTAAAGTATAGGCTGTTTTATTCTTCTTATGTTCATGCAGTGCGAGTCTGTGCATAGATAGTAAATACTAAAATAAAGACCGGGAACTGTTGGCACTGAGTCTCCGAAAGGGGCAGATTCGCTTATTGGTTTCGGTTTTCGCTTTAGTGACAGGCCTTATGCTAGGCGAACACGCTTGACCACCATCGTACCGTCGTTCTACTTAGATTATTGTACATACATTATGTTTATGCCAGTTCAAAAGCTAGAGGATATATATATTACCCGTCATCCATATTTATATTCTCCATTAGGTACAGACTATAAGCTAAGGACTCATTGTAATACAATATATAATACGTTTAAAGGTAAATCTGGCAAAATCTCGCAAAGTCTCGTGAGATTACATTGGTAACGTGATCATACTAACCTGTGATGTTGTTTTCTTATCATATTGTGAAAGTTTCATGAAAATAGGACTTCATGGAGCCGACTTCTCCGTTTTTTGTAGACTGTTTTTGCTTTATCAACACCTATGTGTATGTTTATATAACGAAACAGGGCTACAATGTTAAAGGTATAGGGATAAACTGACAGGCAGCGAGGCCAAAGTCTCGCAAAATTACATCGGGAACGCGTTTATACAAGCAGGTGTTGTTGTCTGCAATATGTTGTGAAAGGTCCATCGAGATTTGGCTTCATAGAGCCGAGTTCTTCGTTTTTCGTAGACTGTTTTCACTATATCAATCCCTGTGTTGAATTTTTATAAAACGAAAAAGGAAGGGCTGCAATGTTAAAGGTATAGGGATACGCTCATATGCATGGCAGTGATCCTATACGCACATATAATACGTTTAAAGGTAAATCTTGCCAAATAACCCAAAGTCTCGCAGATTACATCGGGAACGTGATTATACAAACAGGTGTTATTGACTTTGATCATACTGTGAATATTCCATAAAAATCGGACTTCCTGGATCCGAGTTCTTCGGGCTTTTTTTTGTTTCTTTTCATTTGTTGATTTTTTTATACTAGCTTTAAAAAAATCCCAGCGCGTATTTGCTATTTTCGTTCGGAACAGATGTGTCCAGATAGTATATCCGCTTACATCAGGTCAATTGCAGCGTTATATGGATGGCCACGCCAATTGAGGCGTTTTAGGAGGCTGATATCCGTTTTCTCTTTTTGTAGACTCTTTTCGGTATTCACTTTATCAACAAGCGAAGAAATATATCAGCGCAGTAAATTTGGTACAGTTGTCGTTGTGTGGGTTCAATTGTTAATTCGGGATACACATACTATACTGAACGCCCTACTTAGTAAAGTTAATCGCATCCACCTTAAACAAAATTGTCAAAAATTGCTCACGTGCAGTAAATTTAAATCAAGACAATGCCGTTTAAGGACAAATCCATCAGAGGTTTCGAATAATGTATTATCAAAAGTAGTTAACGGACATATGGTATTACAGGATGGGTGTTCATGAAGAAAGCCAAGACCGAAAGCGGTCTACAAAAAAAAAAAGAAGCGAAAACGACACCAGTCCCATTAAGAACCCCAAATGGGCGTGGCTGTCTATATGGCACTTAAATTGACATGATGTAAGTGGATTAAGGTCTAGATAACCACAGCTTTCCAAACAAAATGCTTTTGTTTGGGTCACAGCTTGCCACGTATCAATTTCTTGAAATACTTTCGCTGTAGTGAATTCGCTTTAATATTTTACTTTCTCGTGACGTTATATTTTCCTCGTCTTTTCAGTCTTTCATTGTGTAAAAATGATCAGTTACACTAAAAAATCAAACATTAAAATTAGTGTCCAAATAATAAAGGTTTTCTTACAAAACATCGAGTAAATAGTTCATAAAATCCCCTCCTGCTTCCATCAACGTCACGCCAAGGTAGATATATAGAAAAAAGACACGGCGATAGAATACCACCCCGTCAGGGACAAAAGTTAACCTATAAGAATTCCATTTAAATGCAAATAAAATCATATATGTTTTCCTTCTTTGTCAAACGCTCAATAGTGCTACAGATGGTAGGCTGTGGTCAGACAGTTAATCCTCTCCAGGTAGCTATGTGTATTTAATTGATTGTCAAAACACCCCTGTTGTAAATAATGTAGTCAAGTTTTATCATCAAAGTTTACGGTCTTCAAATTCAAATTTTTTTATAGGGTCTGCTCTGGGATAAAGATCACTCTCTCAATATTTGGAATATGCAATAATTTAAAAAAAAAACAATTTTTAGCTGAGGTGGGGTTAGAGAATCCTTAAACTAACAGCATAACTCATGTGCTGCCACACCTCCACACCTCCAATGTGGAACATTACGTTTTCGCAGTCCCAGCTGAATCAAAACCTCTGATTGAAATATAAACCTGATAAAAAAAACTGCAGCCAAGATTTTGGATGCCCGCTGCCAGAATAAACTTTGTTATTCACATGAAGTAAGTGATGATTAGAGTTAAGAGATTTTAATCGTATCTTGAGGGGCCCTCTGGTTCAGGACAGTCTTGTTTGAAGGGTAGCAATTTTGTAATGCTGTATCTATCCACTGTTAGGCTACAATGCAACATGAACAAGGAATATTTGCATTTCACCTAAATCTGCACAATAATAAGGTTGAGGTCCTAGTGTTATTTACAGTGTTCTAAACTGTACGGGATGAGACCATGGTTAATTGTTTTACACCGTGCTTAAGGTTATTTCACTTTAATGACGGTGGTGAATTCCACAGTAATTGACACTTAACAAATGTTGGAAAGTTAATTTTCCTCCAGTGCTTATAAAAGACAGCATTGCTACTTTTCAAGCATGTATGGTAAATTGAATATAACTTCATGGATTAACTTGCCTCTGTTTAGGTGACTGTATGAGATCGCATTTCATCAAATTTGACAAAATATGGCCATCATTGTGTATTTTAAAATATTCACCTCTAAATGTGTTGTTCACATGATAATTTGGCAAACAAATGTCAAAAGTAACTTTGACCTTTGTTTTAGCTTCCTCCTTATTAACAATATGATTGTCCTGATTTGGTTGAGCCTATCATTGCGTAATTTTAATTTGACAGAATTCACAGCTCTATGCCATTCTGTAATGTGACGTCTCTTTATTCTGTGCTTTTGTTCTTTTGGAAACATCTGAAAAAGGCCCATAAAGCTACATGTATATGCAGTAGGTCTAGCAAGCTTCAGGAGGGTCAATTTCAAATATAAATTTTCTAAACTTTCACAAAAACTGGCTTTAAAAGCATGCTTTTATAAAATAAGAGAAATAAAAGATAACTCTTGACATGCATGTACACTGAAATCCAAGACTGAGGGGCACACTGTCCAGTGTCCACTGTGATAAGAAGTCATACAGCTGGCTGATGCACAGGCATTGTCCGGGTTACAGTGCACTATACAGAGTTGTCTCCCTTGCTCCTCACTACAGCCTGTACATGTACAGTACACAAATGTAGTGTAGCTTACTGGGGTATGGAAGGGCAGACTATTGGAACATTTATTCTAACCCTACACAGGTTACATGCCGTGCGCAAATATGCATAACATGGAACACAGCTCAGCAGTCTTAATGAGACAACAATGACCGCTTTGTTTTTCGCAGTTCCGACTCCCTCCCTTCAGACTCACACTGCATGAGCATACCAATAGTTTGAATTCATCTCGAAGACAAAAACGTGGGTGGTTTTAGGGAGCTTCATGTTGCCCTGCTGCTCTCAGAGCTAAAGGGGAACAGGAAGCTGATCTGTTTTTGGTGTCTGTATAGCGTCCTGATGTACTGTATTTGTCCCGTCCTGTGTTTGTTTGCTGCCAGTGATATCGAGGGTGGTGTCCTTCGCCCATTGAGCTGGCATGCCGTCATATAAGTGAAATACCCTTGAGCACGACACTAAACCCCAATCAAACAAACAAAGACTAAAACAGCCTATACTTTAAATTAATAAAGCCCAGTGAGGGAGGGTGGGTGGGCCATGGCCCTGCAGAATACTCCCTTGGCTTCCTCGGTAGATCGTAATAAGCGAGAAAAGAGGTTGCTTTCTGTTGCCCTGGTGTTCGCAGAGCTAAAGGGTAACGAGAAGCAAATTTGTTTGTGATGTTCTGTATTTTTGTCGGTCGTCATATAAGTGAAATACCCTTTAGTACGACGTTAAACACCAATCAATCAATCAAACAAACAAACAAACAAATAAATCCAAATCTAATGGGTCAAGGCAACATAAAATCTTTGTGGTATGTTCGTGTTGAGTGTTGAAATTGTCCTGTCTTGTCATCGTTGTTCGCCAGATGCGCCGAGTCTGGATTGTTTTACCCAATGAGATGGCACACCCCCATGTGAGGGTAATACTCTACATAAAACCCAACTAAAACCACCAAACGGATACCATACGAAATATGATATACATTGACCCGGAGTTTCCATTTTTACAGGCCCGTCATTTGACGGGACGTATTATGTTATGGGGGTGTCCGTCTGTCTGTCGTGGAATTCAAATCAAACTAAATGGGATTATTCCATGTAACAAGACGTCACTCGAAATTAGTTTTGGCCTATGTCGGACTACAGATGGCGCCCCCTGGTGGCAAAGTCTAAATTTCGTTTCTGTATGTTAATTTGAAAACATCTTGTGGAATTCGAATCCAACTTAGAATGAGTGTTGCATTTGACAATACAGAGTTAACATATTCCACATGTCAAAGATGCCGTGTAGAACTTTGTTTGGTGTATTCTTGTCTAGATATGCTGTCACCCGGTGGATTTTCTTCAAACTCAATTTTAATATTCCATGTCTATTGCGACTTACTTGAGCTCTTGTCTTTATCTGTTCCTTTTGCAGATGTAGGAATTCTTTAATGATTTCGAAATCGACATGCCTAAATTTATTATAAAGAAATGCGAAGATGTAAACGTAAGTCAGTTGTGCATCACATGGCAGGTATATTTTAAGTGTGTTGTAAATGGTATAATCGTGACTTGTTTGTGCGCGGTCCTCCAGTCCGCATGCTCACTGACCTAAAGGTATAAAGAAACCTCTTTATTTGTGGTATCTTAGCTATAAATATGCAAGGTGATGTCTAGTTATTGTGTAGTCAAGGATGAATTCCATAACCTAGTAGACTTGAACATAATCGGGTGAATACGTGAAATAACTGTATATAAGTCGAATCAAACGACAAAATATTCCCAATTACCGTTGCTTGTCGGTCAGTGGTCATTTTAGTGCGCAAAATTACAGATGATTACCCATCTGTTTGTGAGGTCCGTTCTATCGTGTCCTGTATTTGTCCTGTCTTGTTTTTGTTTGACTGTCACCCCGTCATATGAATGAAATCATTTTAAATACGACGTTAAAATTCAATCAAACAAACAACAATCAAAGGGTTACGAGAATGAGGTAAAGATTAAAGAAGTAGATCGGTATGAACAATACTGGAGTTTTTCAATGCTTAGTAGCGACAGATTTCGTTACGCATTGAATATTGAAGAGATAAAAATTGTTCATTTGTCTATCACTACATGCCTTGATGTTTAACATTTTCAGGCGTTTCAACATTAAAACAACTGGATAACGATTAAGACTTGGTGGTATTTACAAGATTAGATCAACAGCTGACAGTAAGTTAAACGATACCTACTGTCGAACCAGGGAAATATAGTCGCATAAGTAGGAAATAAAGTTGTAGAATAATGCTCTTTGTCCCCATACAAAATTTTGATACGGCAAGGCACCATCTTTCCATTATTCACATCTAAAAATATATCGTACATTCATATTCGTGATCTACAGTACTCTACCGAACTACCATTCTTATGAACTATTCACTTTTCCAGTATGCACTTTTAAACTGGGATAATTCTTGTACTTCTTGTTTCTCAATTGTCAAATATATTGTCTTAGCAAAGAAATTATTGAACGCATCACCATGGTTTTTCGATAAAATATTGCATGTACTTAAATAAATGAAGAAGTAATATTTTACGGAACATAAACTAAATACACATTTATATTTAAATCAAGTCTTGCTTTACAAGACAATTTTTTATTCTTTCGCCCTGTGTACGACAATAAATTTTGTTTGGAAATGGGCCTTCTGTTAGTAGAATAAGGCGTAAGCTGTGGGTTAAGTCAAGGCGGTTTAACGTTTATATATGGGTTAATGTAAGCCATACCATATAAACGTTAGTCAGTTAAGCTTCTTTAATCATGAGTGTTTATTCTATCCTCAGGACCCCCTATGTCGCATCAAGGAAAGATTAAATCTCTTATTGGTGAAAATAAAAATAATTTGAGCCTGTGCATAGAATGCAGCAGCATGCTTCAGTCTTCGGTCAAGTCACCGGCGACATAAAACACACAAACTGTACTTCTATTGGCAACATCAAGGGAAGATTGGTGTTTATAATATGGTACAATTGAAGCAAGGGGGTGGATTGTGTGATATATTGAGTTGTTCCATTGAGGTATCCTAAACTGTCGATATGCTAATCAAACGAAGAAAGGAATTGTTTTTCCCAAATAGAAAATCTAAAATGGGGCCACATTGAAGCAAGGGGGGCGGTTTGCGTGATATAAGTTATTCTATTAAGGAACCCGAAACTGTCGAGATGCTTACCGAACGAGGAAATGGAATTGTGTTTCCCAAATGAAAAACCTCAAATGAGACCACCTAAAGAGTTAAATAGGCGATTAGGAAATTTTGAAGGAACAGCTACTGGGAGTTTTTGTGAGAATTATGGCAGACAATGCTCATTTCAAAATTATTTAAAGTGTCGCGGGCTGTTTTCTTCTATACATAAGGTGTACCTTTAAACAACACCGCGAGAGGCAACTAAGACAGACGCAGACCCGCCTGAAGCTGTTTTCAAGGAGACTGCGATGGTTTCCCTATCACACGAGAATTATATTCGGTAATGGGATTTCAATAAGAAACTTAAGACATTGTTAGTACAGAGCAGTTGTACGGTTGTACGCCTTCGATGTTTGACTTGGTACCCTTCCAGAATGAATGCAACGAAATGGATAATTACTTGTCTTCGGCTAAGGTGAATGGCGCAGAACAAGTACAAATTCGATATTTACAGGAATTAGAGAGCTCATATTCCGTTTCCATAGAACCTAACGATGCTGATTATAATCACTTGGATGAGGGTTTCAAAATATATTATCCATAAAGGATATAACGTACCACGTAGCAGTCAATCTTAAAGATTTGTGCAAATCTCCTGTCACCGTGTCAATCTAGAAGGCGGTGTCACTAAGAACATTTACTCTGAGGTATTGGCTCAAACAGAGCGCGCAAATGAAAGTTAACATCAGGAACATCATCAAGATTCACTGATGAGCAACGGGAAACAAATAATCAGCCATTCTGACATTGGGGTACAAACAAAACAGATGACCAACAGAACCCGGAAGGCAGCGAAAGTCTAGTTACTCGTTATGATATTGCAGTTGAAACAAGTTTTACACTAGGTAAGAGATCTACCTGTGTTCAGAAGATGAAAAGCAATGATATCCCTGATACTGGTTTCCCCTTCAGAAATACTCCCATTGGAAGTATACTACAGCTCAACATCCCCTATGTCAAAGAAGCTATATATCCTTTTCTAGCCTAGATGAAATCGGTAGTGGTGTTTTTGTCAGGTTTACAAAGATGAAGGGATGAGAACTCCAGCTGCAGTAAAGGCTGCATGTTACCTTAAAACGGATAAAGCTTCTAGAAAATGTCATTTATGGGGATTTTCAATTGCTCAGTAGAGTTCGGCACCCTAATATTGTAATTCAACTTATGTCATATAGCATTGAAAAATCCAAGGTTTTTATGACATCGGAGTTGGTGAATGGACCAAACCTCGATGATGTTTTTTTCAGTTGCAGCGATTTACATCTAACAAACACACGTAAGTATGGCAAGCCGTTTTATAACTGACTTCATTTTACACATGTGCACAAGAATTTCACATATTTGAAAAAGAAAAGAATTTTGCATATGTGAAACTCTTTTTCATTTAGGTAAAACCAATTATTTATTAAAGAATTTCACATATGTAAAAATAAATTCACCTTTGTGAAAATGAATTCGACATATGTAAAATACTTTAACTTCTCATATGTGGAATTTTTTTTTTTTTGCAACATTCTTGCATCCGATTCTGGGGGCATTACTACGTCTGATTCGTCGGGAAAATAAAATGATGTAGACTACAATAAATACTGAAAACAAATAAACCCGTCCCCTGATATACAATTCACTGTTTATTTGTCGCCGTAATTGGCATTTTTCCTAAGAGAGTGTATGGCTTTGTGTTTCAGCCGTTGTTGATTGTAAATATATGCGAGTGCTCGGCTTTTGGCAATCTGCGCTTTCTTTTGTAGTTGTTGTAATGTCGCTTCAGAGGGATCATTTCCTGATCGACCCTCTCGACTTGGAGGTGTATCCTGATGAGGCTAAACTTACAAAAGATGTGGAATATATTCGCTTCATGTCCTGATCAAATCTCTAGACTTGGGAATGTACCCTGCTGATGCCAAACTTGCACAGAATGTGGAATATATTCCTTTCGTCTTGGAGGTTTACACAAGATGACAGGAGCACAAACGAAGGATGGACACATCCCCATTCTATGGGGAGAAATCATTTGACAGTTTTTGATAAGTGGAACTCTTTTATGCATATCTAAAATCCACAGGATATAAAACCATAAAACATTTTAGTGGATTGGGACAATTTAAAAATAATATGAGACGATTCTGTTGTGAGTCGAGTAAAGGCGATGAAACAACCAGGCACACCTGCCCATCAAATCCCCAGAACTGCTGCTAGGCACTGGAACGTCATCAACATCTTCTGAGGTGGCGTGTGTTATGTATAATTACAGAGTTATTAACCGAGGAGTCAGTTTGTTGCTTGAGGAATTCACCTATGTGTAACAGGGTCAAATTTGCCGTCAGATCTTCGCTATATGTATTCTAAAAAAAATAGGTGAAAGTGACCTCCTTTTGACCAGTGTACGTTTGTCAAAGACCTTTGTTTTAATTAAATTGTTGATATTCAGTAATATTTCTTTATATTGAGATTATGCCAACAACTAGATTATTAAATTCAGTCCAAGTTCCATGTGCATTATATATGACTTTTTTAATAAGCTACATTTTAATATGTTCGACTGGTTATGCCTTGTCATTGTTATTTCTGGCTGGTCGTAAAAACAGTTTATGTGACCTTATCTTTGTCCACTTTCGTCCACGGTTGAGCTAGCTTCGTACAGCGATTGTTTTCTTTCTTTTTGAAGGCAATCGCTGCCCCTTTTTCCTGTCTTTATGTGAATAAACCTTATACCAACTTAAGGCATATTTGTTGAATCATACTTACTCCGGTTACATTTGCCGTCGCCGGTAGGACTTATTCACATTAAAGAGGCAGCAATACGGCAAACATGGCAGAAGGTGGGGGACATTGATAGTGGAACAACAGGCTGAGCAGCTTAAACAAAAAGAAACCCGCACAACGGTTATTATTCCTCGAGAGAGGAAAGTACCCGTATTTACTGGCATCGAAGAACTTATTTTATGGGTG
>JARFOD010105164.1:0-16070 GCA_031763545.1 Mopalia muscosa
TTTAATACAGTTTTTTAATACAATTTTTGTATAGGATATATTTATTTTAAGTTTTATATGGATGAGTTGTTTTTTAAAACATTTTTAATACATTTGTTTGTATAGGATATATTTATTTTAAGTTTCATATGCATGCTCGTATAATTATTGCTACATCATATCTATTGTAATATCATAACTGATATGATGTTATTATATTGTAACACATCTATATGTTTGGTCATTCATCAAATCTAGTTTTGTTTTCTCTGAACTGATCATAATATAAGTTATTCCATAGAATTATTGGTGCTCTAAGATAGTATATAGGGTGACATTTGTGGGTATGTTGAGATTATATCAAATCCATGGGGAAAGACGTGTGTACAGATTTGGTAAAGTCGCATGGGTGACATTACCAAATCTGTACACACGTCTTGATGCACTGTAACCGTATAGAAGTCCACACAGTCATTCATTACCCAGACAGTACCGATAATTTATATTTGAGTATGCAATTGGGAGTAGGGTCCTAAGCCTTGGCTTAGTGGTAGCTCATGTACTTCCTAATCCTACTCCAAATTATCAGATGTGGCTCCGGCAATCGCGGGGGTGGTTTTCATGACGTTTCCGCCCGGTTTTCCTCCCGGGTCTCCCCCATTATAAGGCTGTGTACAGTGTGAAGTGGACAATCCGTCGTGATATAAGTCAATTACCCTTGAGTACGACGTTAAACCCCAATCAAACAAACAAACATTTCGGAGTATTTACATACACAGACAAAAGCTAGAGAGCATTGATGATAAATGACCAAAGCTAAGTTAACAATTTTATCTTTAGAACAATACTAGTTTTGAAATGATCCAATTAAGAAATGTCTTCGTTTTCGAAAATATAACCAATCGACTGGAATTAAAGACAACAAAGCGGCTCTTCTGCCAAGCAAGGGGTATGGGAACATTTTACTATAAAAAGTATTGACACGGAGAAGCAATGAAACACAGTTTTTCTGACTCATTTCCAACAGGCGCCTTCGAAATGATATTAGATTATTGATTGGGTATTACTGTTAATGTATTAAGTAAGTGGAGGGCTATAAAAAAGACGTATTGCCCTGGACCAAGCTGATTAACATTTCAGATTCATGTTGCCGTGATTTCATTTTATATGTTCGCGCTTTTTTCGATCAGGACTACATGCTAGTTTTTTTGGCGGAGGTAACAACACCGACTTGTAACTATAGACCTCCTTGTTTGTCAAACTTAACGGAGTATCAAAAACAACGCACGGACAAACCAAAGGAGATTGACAAAGAGTCTCACATATTGAACTATCCATCGTCACGTGACTCCTGGCATAACACATTTATCTGATGTAGTTTATACAATTGACAGACTGTCTGTCAGATACTTTTAAGAGATTGTTCAGCAACGTCGGCTAAACTGGTTAGAGTGTAGTGGACAGTTTATTTTAAACACCTCGCCTCATGTTTAATCCTCTGAGATCTGTATAATCTATATCTGATTGATCAGCATAACGATCTGAAGTACCCCTTCAGTTTAGGTATCAATGTATATCATTTCTGTGGATTTTTTTCTGCTATTTCCACAGATCGATCCCTATCTTTCGTGGAAGTAGAGACATTACCTGTTTACTTTATACAATTGCTTTTCGGCTGTTATTCGCTGATGTGGATGAGTGCTATTGATTTGATGGGGTTTTTCTAAGAATATTTTTGTAAGTCCATTATTTTTCCTCAAAAATATATTCAAACGCTGTGAAAATACATTACGATGTGAATCCAAAAGTAAATTGTTCATACGGTTCAATTGATCGCATGGCAAATGACCAAGATACTGCAGGGTTAGTTACAACGAATTCAAGAAATCAGGAATTGCGCGGAATTTCTAATTAAATGAATCCTTTTCAGCCTCCATTTGATGATAGGAACATAATTTTAAAAAAAGCCATTGATGGGGGGAACTCAGGCTGTGGATAGCTCCGATAAATCCATGTTTTGTATTAGATTATTCCCATTAGAAAAAACAAACCAGTGAAGAGTGAATACGTCAATTTCCACCGAAGGTATTTGCTTTTCTAATCTTTTGTATATAGGTTTTCTATCAAGTCAATGGTTATTGCAGCTTTAAATAACTTATTTTAACTTCATGTTTACTGTGTTTGCAAAGATGTGACTCTTTCCATTAAATGTGGCGGCGTCAATGCGGCCCATCCATCAGATAAAACACATATCCAAACCGTGTTCACTGTGATCTGTTAACATTTCAGTTGAATAAAAAGCTGACATCTATATATTTGATCAACAAATTGTAACATAGGCAATCTGTTAACATTTCAGTTGAATAAAAACTGCGCATCCATATATTTGCCTAACGAAGTGTAACATAGGCAATACATAGGCAATACGAAATATGTCTGAATAGATATTATTATTGATCCGGGCGGTTTGATACAGGGTAATCAATAAGTCTTGTCAGACTGATGTTTTTTTTATTTTAATATTCGTGTTGACAATACCTATTGTTTACCCTGTACAAGCGACATATGTTTTCCTCTCTTCCTAATATATGGCCCCACTAAAAGTTACCTCGCTTTATTGCCTAACAGAGGCATTTGTTTTTAAATGAAGCAGCTACGAACCACTCAAATATACGCAGCCGCAAAAGGGACACTTACTTGAGGATAAGTCTATCTTGTCCATGTCTCTTTAACGGCTCTGTACAAAAAAGAACAAAGGTAATAACAAGTATGGTTTCAAATATGACTTTTAATATCGCTACACTACGGCAAATAACGAAGTCAGCATGTAGACTGCCCACTATAACCACTTGATATCAACAAGATCGTGGCTGCAATTACGATCATAGTGGGAGTTTTCCCGTCTCCCAGAGAGAAGATTACCTTGTCATGGGTCGATAACTCCTAACATATGACAGTGTGTTTATTGTCACCTGAAGCACTCTTAACATGACAAGTCTAGAGACACTAAACCAAAGCAGTAATGAGACTTTTGTCCTATACTTGACAAACGGTACAACTGGTAACTTAAGTCGCGCTTAAAGTACCATGTTAATCATAAAGTATTTGCCTCAGCTGTCCTGTCGACAATAACTTTTATCTGCATACAAAAATACTCCCAATTGCTTGTTTAGTTATTACCTGGCTATCGATAAAGACCACTTTCAATTGTTGCCAGATTAAGTTTTAGCTGGTATTTGCTTTAAAAGAAGGATGACAAACTCTCCCTGGGACAACACTAGACAAATCACATGCACCCTGATATAAATGATGTTACACGTGTAGTACTTCCAACGCACCGAGACAAATTAAAAACTACCCCGAGACTATAAAAAATATATCGACAATTGTTGACCTCCATGTTTTCAATGTGTGAGTGAATAAAATGACGTAGTTATCTCTCTCGGAAAAAACTAAATTTTTTAATCATGTGTCATGATTTGTTATTTAACTATGGGTTTAACATTGGGTAAAATTGATTAGCTTCGCAGAGAATAAAACAGAACCTTAGAATATGCAAACTTAGTATGAATATTATTTTTTCACTAGCACAGAGCAATCAATCAATCAATCAATCAATCAATCAATCAATCAATCAATTAATATATGTGATATTCTAATTAATTGATTAATTAATCAATCAATCATTCGGCAACCAAACTCATTCTCATAATGGTGCCATATTTTAATACATATATTAATTAGAACTCTATATAGGCCTTAATACAGAGAAAAAACACATTTGGTACAAGTTCAAAACATGTCAGTATTAAGCTTGTTTGCAAAATATTGTTAAGTTCATCAAAACAGATTTGTTTCTAGTAGACATTAGGATACCAAAGCAATGCACAGTTATATTTCGGAAATAGTTTTCAGATAAAAATTGATTTCTTAGGATTATAATATATAGGACAGGTCAACACAAAATGATATTGGTTTTCAATTTTGATGAAGTTAGCCTGGACTACAATTATTTCCATGAAGCAGTCCGTATTGCTTTGGATCTTTCTGCAAATCTGATCTAGAGCCTAGTTAGTTTAAACAATTGATATATTGTTCGTCAGATAATTTTAAGAGATTGTTCAGCACAGCCTTCTAATCTGGTGAGAGTGTGGTGGACAATTTATCAAAAACCGCTCGTCTCGTGTTTGTCTAAATTCTGTATAATCTATATCGTATTGGTCAGTAAAACAATCTGAACTACTGCTACAGTAAAGGAATCTATGTGTTCGTTGTTTTGTGGTGGAGATAACAGCATGCACCCACTTATCAATATAGGCTTCCTTGTTTTTCAAACTTATCAAAAACATGGCCCGGACGAACCAAACGAGAATAAAAAGGAGTCTTTGGCATATTGAACGTCGCGTGATTCCTAGCAAAACAGATATCTATTTTCCAGAGTCTAAGTAGTATATACAATAGATAGGTTGTCTGGCAGATAATTTTAAGAGATTGTTCGGCACCATCTGCTAATCTGGTTAGAATGTGGTGGACAATTTATATAAAACACCTCGTCTCTTGTTTGTCTAATCCCCCGAGATTTGTATAATTTATTTCTGACTGATCAGTAAAACGATCTGAAATAAGCGTACAGTAAAAGTATCAAGATTCATTTCAATGGATTTCCACAAATGGATCTCTATCTCTCGTGGAAGTAAAAACATTCCCTGTTTACTTTTTAAAATTGCTTTTTGGCTGTTATTTGCTGATAAGGATGAAGTGATATTTACTTAGTTTTTTTAGAATACGTTTGTAAGTCAATCAGTTTTCCTCAAAAATATATTCAAACGCTGTAAAAATACATAACGACGTGGATCCAAAACTGCATTGTACATAATGTCGAATTAATCGAGTGATTAATGGCCAAGGTACAGTAAAGTTAGTTTAAACCATTGCACGAATTCGATTATTGTGCCGAAATTCAGATTTACTGAATCCCTTTCAGGCTCCATTTGATGATAGAAACGTGAAATATCGGTTGATCCTGGGAACTTAGGCTATGGCTAGCTCCGAGAAATCCATGTTTTTGTATAAGATTATCCCCAGAAGAGAAAACAAATCAGTGACGAATATTCCTCGATTTCCGCTGACGATATTGACTTTATCTAATCTTTTGTATATGGATTCTATATCAAGTTAACGTGTACTGCAGCTTTAAATAAGTTTTTTAACTTCAGGTTTAGTGTGTTGTGACAGAGGTGTTTAATTTGGATCAAATATGGCGGCGCCCATGCGGTCCATCCATCTGATGAGACACGTATCCAAACCTTGTTTACTGGCTATATGTTTGCAGCAACAACATTCCTCAAAAAAGGTGTCGACTGCCCATGTAGTTTCGGATTTTTGTTGATAATGAAAATAACCATCTGTTTGGATTTGTGAAAAGACGTGTTTCTGAATTAATCCCTTGTTTGGAATTTTCTGGAATTGTACACTATATCGGATGTATGCGTCCAGAAAAAAATCGACACATGATATCAGATTATTTAATAAATCCAGTCGCTTGATGGATGCTTGTTTAAGCATCTAGTGCCAGTCGCGCACTCAACTCTCTTTTTTTGTCTCCTAGAACGGGTTTGTATCTCAATAAACACAACTTATTTACCATTTTATAACCATAAAGTGACATAGCTTTGTAACACAGATTGTGAACTTTGGTATAAACCCTCGTCGTTAATATCTTACCAGAAAGTCACGAGACGGTGACCTACCTTAAGCGGCAGTTAGGGGCAGTAGAGAGTATCTAAGGTAAACAATCCAGTTAACTCAAATTATTAGCAAATGTTGAATAACAAATCAAATGTTGTGAAAATTAATCAATCAAGAAATGTCTTTTTGTTTTTAACTATAACGAATGGACTGGAATTAAGGTGAACGAATGTAACGCAAATCTTTTGCCAAGCAAGAAACAAAAACAATTTTAATCTGAAAAGCATTTACAGTGAGAAGCAAGTTTCGTTCGACACATTGCAAACAGGCGTGTCGGAAAATCATCCTACTTGATTGATGTGATATATCTGTTATCTGTTAATAATAGTAAGTGGGGGCTATAAAGAAGGCGTATTGCCCGGGACCAAGTTGATTAACATTTCAGCTTCATGTTGCCGTGATTTGCCTTTATCTCTTCGCACTATTTTTTTTTTATCAGGATTGCATGCGTGGTTTGTGGCGGAGCCTTTGACATATTGAACTATCCATCGTCACGTGACTCCTGCCATAAAACACATCTTTGATCTAGAGAGTAGCTAGTTTATACAATCGATAGATTGTCTGTCAGACACTTTTAAGAGATTTCTCAGCACCTTCTGCTAATCTGATTAGAGTGTGGTGGACAATTTATCTAAAACACCTCGTCTCATGTTTGTCTAATCCTCTGAGATCTGAAAAATCTACATATGATTGACCAGGAAAACGGTCTGAAGTATTCTCACAGTATCAATGTGTTCATTTCTGTGGATTTTTTTCTGCTTTTTCCACTGATCGATCCCTATCTTTTGTTGATTTAGAAACATTCTCTCCTTATCTTATAAAATTCCTTTTTGGCTAATACGAGTTGATGTGCATGTGATGGAATTGCTTTTTTTCCACAAGTATATCGGAAACTATTTTTTGTGCCTTATAAATATATGCGAACACGTTGGTGTTTGAGTAATATAGTCAGGGGGTTAATTCTGTAGACAGTCTATATATATCGTGAGTTGTTGGTCTCATTGAAGCCAGGTGCTATTTTGACCATCGTCAGCTAAACACCGATCTTAAATAAAATTAGACCGCACGTTCTGGGCACAAACAGCTTTTCTGGACGGCAATGGTATCAAATTATTTTACCATTTCGCATCACTATTTGCACCTAACACGATTTACAACCGGACAAATACCTAACAGAGAATAAAGAATGCCGCTAAAGACACATACACGAACATAAAAGAGGAAAAACAAGATTGTAGAATGAGAAGAAAACATAAACTTGCTTAATGAAAACCATTAGTTCTTTCAGCCAAACCATTTTATCGTAAATTTTACTTTTTTCATCCATAAAGTGACCTTAATATTTTTCGAGTGCCTCTGCAGTACGATATTGGTATTCTTAAAACTAATAATCAAGCTATCCTTTTTCGGTTGGGTTTCTTGCGTGGTGTCAAAATTACATGTTTTCCAATATACATAGACATTCATACTTATATGCTGTGGGCAGAAATATTAAAACCAAAGATAATGGAATATTAGAAAATTAAAATGTTGAAGAGCGGCATACGACTAAATTAATTGGTTTTGAATTTAGATTTAAATTTTTTTGCGAGAAACAACACAAATTCCTTTATTTCACGGAAGGATAAACGAGTCGTGTGTCAACCAAGGATCTTAACTTGATTTGACAGTCACAGAGATTATTCTCGATGGCACCGGTATGTGCGGGAGTTTCTTGTAGGGGACTTCCTGTTAGTCACGTGAACGAAGCATCGGTCTGCAGACTTCATTTAACCATTACCTTTTCTCACGCAGAAGTGTGAGTTTTAAGAGCAAGGGCTTTCACACTATTTTTTGTTTTTAATTAATATCTTATAAGATCGCGTTAAACTTATATTTTGTCTTTAAGTAATAGATTTTTTACCGAAGACAAGAGGCCAATATTTATTGACCTTTTTGTATTGCCATGAATTTTTTCTCTTGGTTCTTATTGAAGATCACACACCTCATTTAACACTTAACATCAAAACAATTTATCAGATTTCCTTTTTTTGTTTAGATATCAAGACGGTTCCATAGTAGCCCTGACATCTTCCACTACTTCTATAGTAGTAGGAGGGACTACAGAATATTACTAGTCTGTCCGTACGCCCACACGTGTTGTGAACACGAATCAAAATTATTTCTCATATTAACTTGAATTCTAGCTTCATCTTGTTTAAGTGACTTATGAGATTGAATTTCGCGCAAATTATTCTTGTGGTAAAAATGACGGTGTTGAAAATTCTGTCGTTTTCTGACGATATTAATAATTTACTTATAGCTGATTGGAATACCAAATTTAACAATATTCCACGAATAAAATTTTTCTATTGTTACATACCAGTCATTATCTGTGTTTTTTGTCAAAAACTTGCATAATAAATATTGACTTTGCAGGGGATGTGTAGTAGAGATGCATAACTACTTCAAATTATTTTTTGGCAAAAACTCTTTCCCATAGTGTTTAATTATGTCGAAAAAAGTTCATTATTTACAGAAAGCATATCAGAAAGACACGAATAAACTGTACAATACAAGGAGACAAATGTGTCATTCAGTGTTTGTGCTTCGATGCAATAGACTTGACTCAACTCGAGGAAGACAGTATATAGTTTGAATAATTTTTCTACAAAACACTTAGTGGGTGGATGGAGGGAACTAATTTTACCACTGGTGGTATCGAGCAGAAGGACAACGTGAAGGCGATTCAGTTCGTGTCGAGAGTGAATGTCTTCACCCACTGGGCTGGCACTCCATCATATGAGTGAAATGACCTTAAGTACGACGATAAAGCATGATCAGACAAAAACAAACCTAAATACACTTAAACAAGACCTTGCCATGTCGGATCCTTATATGTGAAGCTAAACAAACTGCATGTTACAAAAAAGGGTTGATGATCACATTAGCATCCAGTTAAACTAATTTCTAAATGAAACACGAATTAAAAAAACAAACACTACAATATATTATGTCAACTTTATACTGTAGTAAATAATACGTAACTTTATACAGTGAAACATTTTAAAACTATAACAACAAGTTATTAAAACAGCAAAAGCTTATTATGAAAAAAAATAAAAATAAAAAATGGATATAAAATTGCTAAATATATGTACATGTTATAGTAACAAACCAGGTTACGTTGATTACTTCTGTTTGCTGTCCATGATCGTTGGTTTGGTATATGTAAATTCGGTTTATACAATCATACTAAATACAAAATACATGATCATCAGCTTAAGAAATCAGTCATGCTGAACAAAATTTGTCATGATAAAATGCAGAATAATACAACGGCCGAGAGTTGTTAAAGTAACAGAGAGAACATATTTATTAAGCTTCAGAAATAGGTCACGTCAACAAATTGTCACGAAAGAACGCAGAATAATAACACTACAGAGAAAAGGGTTTCTTAATTAGGCATCTGTTAAAATAATCGAAAAAACACATTTTTGTTTGATCAAGTTTTACATGTACTTTATACGAGTGTGCCTTACTATAATGGTTAATTAATAGAAGCCTGAAAGAGTTCTGGAATATCTGGAATAAAGGAAGCAATATTGCGATTGTTTCAAATATTTTCTACAGATATTGCTGCTGAACTCATGTAGCTACAATTGTGTTCATCTTTCCCCAATTCTGGTCGCTTTTTCTTTTCTGCATTAAATCCGAATTAACGCTTCAGGGAGGTACTGGAGAAACGATGTATTTCATCAACACTCACTGACCTCCTGTTTTAACTAGAATGTTATTTCCGATTTAAATGCCTGTCAACATTTATTTCCGGTTTGTTAAAATCCGCTATTGGATTTTGCCGTGAGCATGAAAGGCCCCGTCTACATTGGTGGATTGCGTATAGTTTAGGTTAAGCTCTTTTAGATGTTGTTGTCACCCACCACTTCCTGCTATCTTAACATAACCTCTGATGACACCCATTCGACTTTACCGAGTCTTAACACGTCTTTCTCCGTGGGTTTGACATAATCTTAACACATCCACAAACGACACCCTATATACTATCTTACAACATCTAACGTTTATGGAATAACTTATATGTTATTGTCAGTTCAAAAGAAAATAAAACTAGATTTGATGAACGAAAATGGCATGCACAAGCGACTGGTGAAATATGATGTGCGATGTGAGCTTACTCGGTTAATTTTTCCTTTACATGACAAACCATCTCATTTAATATAGTGACAATTCTTAAATGTCCTTTAAGACAAACGGGACCAGACACGTTTAAGCACTGTGTGTAAAAGGTCCTCTTGAACGCGCAAGGTTTGCCTAAACATTCATATTTTGTCGGGCGAGTTCTTAAAATTTTCCTTCCACGAAAAGATAGGATATTGCATAGCCGTATACTCTACAATAAGAAATATGAATACGGCTAACATAGCATTAGCTAAATAGCCGTATGTACGTTCTGAGTCATTTTTAGCATATATATCTACTGTGTTTAACAAGGAGGTGTTTAATAATACCTACTGAACATGTGTATATGATCTTTTACGTCAGAAAATATAAATTTCATATTAATTGTGTACATATTAAGCTAGTCTTGGTTAGGACTACTTGCTATTTTTGGATGGATTTGAATGTTTAACTCAATAAATTTTTCGTTTTATAAACATTTTAGGTCCTTTGTAAATATACTTAAAATCAAGCAAATGTTGATCTAAATAAGGTCTTAACTGACGTGAAAAAGAAACTAACAGCGGAAGATATGAGTATCGAAGCTGGTTACGGCTGTTTTAATACACTCTCGTAAGACGGTAAGGCGATTCGCGAAGTTGCGAAGAAGCGATGCGCGAAGTAGAGAAGCATTGAGCAAAGTTGCGATAACCAGCTTCCATAGACAATTCTTAATTTTCCTTAAAGACAAAGACACACGGGATGATACATGTTTAAGCATTTTGTGTAAAATGTTATTTAAAACACGCAAAACATTAATATTTTGTCGCGGGAAAAATGAAATTTGCCAGACCAGCTATTAGAGTTTTCCTTCAATACAGGATATGACATAGTTGAGTACTCTACAATATACAATATAAATATGGCTATCATAGCATTAGCTAGTGATTTATTGGAAAAATATATTTGAACGAGGAAGATCAAGGAAGTATAAGCGTGTGAGCAACACCTTGATTAGAAAGCTACTGGCTTGTGTTGTACAGCCATCGAGACGGAAGACAATTGGTGAGATATGTGTGAAAGAAAAACGTTACCGAAAAACTGAGAGAATTAAATTATCTCAACTTGATACACGGCCCATTTGCTTCATCCGAAGATTGGCAACCTGCCTGAATTTCTCTGAAGGTTTCCCCGATAATATCAATGCGAAAACGATTCGGGATCAGAGACGGGAATACAAAGTGTTGGATACATTGTTATCAATAACAATTGGCGAAAAAAAAGCAAAACATCTGAACTGAGACAAATCTAGTTTCTTACAAAGTTTGTACTCATTCATCTATGGGTGCATGTTTTCTCTTCCTCGCAATAAACAGAAAATAACTCTATCAGACAACATACATAGATTTATTGGCTTGTTTGCTGTTCAACGTCGTACGTACGGTTAGCGCATTTAACTTATATGATGACGGATTGCCCAGTCCGCACTGTGCCTTGATGAAATACGATGGAAACCCGAGAGGAAACCTCGCAAACATATCCCCGGCCATTTCCGAAGCCACACAGCGTGACTCACTCGTATATCTGATGGACTGATGGTCCACAGACGGACTCGAACGCGTGGGCAATACATCGTAATATGATTAGTTAGAAGACACGCTAACGACTAAGCCATGAGGCTGGCCCAAGCAAACCAGCAGAGAGCACAAATGTATTCTACTATTCATATCATTTATAATAATAAATTTGACAGCAAACAGTTCGACTGTATTGAGCAGGTTTTTGTGTCTGAAAAAAGGTTATCTTGCCATAGCACTGAGCTAAAGAAACCAACCAGGTGAAGTAATGTATTTTTGAGAAGAGACGAGTGTTGCACCAGCGGATAATTTAACTAAAAGTGATCAAAAGTTACTGTAGATTTATTTGATATGAATGTGATTAGAGATGATCTTTGTATCTCTCTTTGACAATCAATTCCGTCTACACGAAGATACACCGAGTTAAAATACCCACATAACTGACAAATAAATAAGGCTAGATCTGTGTTACTCGATACCTCCATAGAAAAAGCCCCAATGAGCGATGATATCAAATCCGTCATTTTGATTGATGTTATTTCGTCAGGGCTTTTTTCCAGTAAATTTATTTCCGGTTCGGACTGACTTGATTTCATTTTTTTATATCATTTCTCGCCACCTTTGGCATGTGTTTAAAGCTGATATGTTGTGTGAATTAATGGTTTAATTTTTTTTCAAACTCACATATTGAATCATTCATCCGGCCCTGTTGAGTTATTTCCATTCTCTGGATTTAGAAGCAATTTATATTGCAAAATACACGTGTTTCCTTTGAACTTAACCCCTGCAAAACAAATTCATTTCTATGGAGTGGAAAAGTTAGCAGTCTAATGAGGATGCTGTGAACAATTTCCGCTGGTAATCCACCGTACGAATTGAAAACGGTGGTATGCTTCAGGGAGGTACATGTGAAGCAACGGGTTTCTGAATCCTTCTGTTTGGACTAGGCTGTGATTTTCAGTTTAAATGGGCTTCAGCTTTTATTCGGGATTGGAGCAATCCGCCAAAATATTGAACCTGATCGGTCATATTCAAATTGGATGATGGAGATAGTATGATCACTGTTAAACCCCACATAGGGCCTATACGGGCTGTAGTTATGTGGATCAAATCTATTGTCTGTTCATCCACTACTCCCTTACACCGGAGCCACATCGTGTCACTCACTTGTATACCTGTTAGACTAATGGCCCATGGTCGAATTCGAATCCGCGGACGATACATCAACATTACAAGCTATTACAAGAAGACATGCTAACCACTAAGCCTTAGCCGCGGACAAATGATACATAGACGGAATTCAAAACAGCAGAGTGAAGAAATGTATTCTATAATTTGTGTCATTTTTAACAACAAATCGGGCAGCAAATTGTTCGACTGTAACAAGGTCGTTTTGTGTCTTCTAGAAAGACAAAAAGAATTGGATTTTTATCTGTAGCACGGTACTGTTTAAAAAATCCTTATGCACTGAACTAAAGAAACCAACCAGCATAAATAATATATTTTTGAGAAGTGATGAGTGTGCGTCAGAAGTTAAGATAATTCTTATACTAATATACTGTTCACGTGAGCAACACAGTGTAGATTTACTTTTATAATAGGAATGTGAATATAGTTGCTCCACACTCTTATACATAGTGGGTCTTTGAGGCTTCTTTAAAAAAGAAAATTGTTCTATATGGAACCATTACGGCAAAAACGATTCTTTGATATAAGAAAAAAAGAGAGAAAAAATTTGAAAAGTTATTGTAAGGATTCTACTTCGGTAGATTTTTTCAAACGGAAAACTAAATCGTCCACAGGATAAGTTGTGCGATTAATCCGCAAGACGCCAGCTGCTCCCGGTCCAACTATGAAAAGCACGGAAATTATACAGACCAGAAGCTGATTAACAAATTCTGATGGAGGCAAGGCAGATGTATTAGCTTTTGCGACGCCCCACATCAGGTCAGCTGGCATATTTCCCCCTTTTTTGGGGGATAAAACCGGTATCTCGATTTATCATCGACCTGATAGCCATACCAATAAGGGGTAAGTGGGCATCCCAATTGAATTGGGACCCACTCAGATAACAACGGATAATGTGCAAAACCACGCGCTCGACCTGTCCATTTGAACCTGGTCTGTATGGAGTGGTGTGGGTTTTGGTCATTTCAAACAAATCACAAAAAGCGGTTAAAAGGTTGCCGGTAAAATTTGTTAATTGTCCGGTGTGGATTTCCAGGGGAACACCAAATCTGTACATAAAATTTCCAAGAAAACCCTCGGCAACAGATTGAACAGACTGATTAGGTAATGGTACAACGAATTGGAGGAGGAGGAGTGGCCAGACCCAGAGAAGCTTGAATCGCCGTCAAGCGCGTCGAACGGCTCTCGTAATCAACACCCTCCCCTGTGATTGTTGTTGTTGTTTATTTGTTTGGGTGGCAGCTCCATTCTATTAAATGACGTGCGCCAAACCCTCCCCTGTGAAAGAGACGCACCCTCTTTAATTAATATCGGCTATGACGGTGCGACACTGCATAAAGAGACCACGAACAAGGGGTATCACATCAACGAGACCATTGCAGGTGAGCACCTCGGCCACCGCAAGGCAAGTCTTAAGGAAGTTCCAGCATGATAATTATCACACGATGGCAGTATGTCTGGAGTTCGAGAGAGAACATCTACCGTGGAATTTACCCTTTCCATGGATTTCGATGCATATCACATTGGCTTCCCTCCTCAGCCAACGAGCTAATTGTCCTTCCATATGAAGGAATTTAGTTTACCAGACTAAACTGTTACGGTCACTTCGTATTAGAAATTTCTTACCCAGAAGGTAGTGTCTGAAGAGTCTAGTGAAGGCCACTACCGCCAATAATTTACACTGGGTCGTGCAATATTTGCGCTGCGCCGGTGTTATGCGCAATATTTGCGCTGCGCCGCATGATTAGCGAAGGAGATTACTCTCTCAGTACCATCTTGGACACAGTTTACAAATATAATTAATATACGTTAACCACAACCTTTATTTACGACTTTTCTTCCTTACTGTCACTGTTAAAAAACAAAGAGCATATTTACACACCTCAATACTATAGCACGATTAATAAACAGTATGAAGGTGTGTTGTTCAGTCTTGGGCTATAATTGTACCCGACGTTAAATCACACGTCATGCATAGATAAATGGGTCCATAAAGTCGAGTTAGCGGCTTTAGAGTATTCAGTGACCAGTAAATTCAAGCTATTGCTGTTAACGTAGACATTTTTTTGTCTCTGCTGGGACTAGAAATCTGATCTGTGGCTAAAAGACATTGCAACAGTCCAAACATTTTGTGTAAATGTTTAAAGTTAATACATTAAAAAATATACATAATTCAAAAATTTGTCCCCCGAGTCTTAAACACAGGTAGGCCCTAAATGACATAAACAACAACACAAAACATAGATTAAACAGCACAATAGATTATTAACTATAGCCAGTCGTGGCTTTGATAAATAGCCACATTATTGCAATTATTTCAAGGGAAATGATCGAAAATTAATTTACCATCATACATAGGTTTTTTTCCACAGATATAAAAAAAATCATGGTGTGAAAGTTCAACGATAGATGACAATTTGTTGAGGTAATTATTTCCCTTAACTTCTAAAGCCAGCTAGCTGAAACCGGGAATCTTAATAGTAGCTTTATGGCAGAAATGGCAACACGAAGTTCGTGGACCACTTTATGCCTCCCCAGTCAGAACAAGTCACCAATTAACTCTGACTAATTGTTTATGTGTTTCAGATTATACTTTTTGTTGTAAAAAATACCCCCGGAAGTCAACAAGAAAGCCAGTGAGATATAATGAATATGCTGTGTTGGAAACATCTGGTAGATATCTCGACTATACACACAGGAGCTGCGTGATGACACTTGTTGAGAAACATTATTGTTCAAGAGCCGCTAATCAACAAAATCCAACTGGATCGAAGGGAAAACAAAATACAGACACAGAATTAATTCAGCATTAACACAAATATTAAACGCACGCAAAAAGTGATAGCTTAATTTTCGAAAATAATTAATTGAAATTTGAAGAGGGGCATGTTGAATGGGTTTATAAGCATCCTCTATAATTACTCGTTGCTGCCATCTGTCTTAGTGTTCAATCGATTTTTTTATTCTAAGGCTCCAACCAGTTACACGCAAAGCAGGTCATAAATTAAATAACAGACATTTTGATAGATAGGCTAAATAAATTACCCCAAAAGTGAACTGATTGAAATCGTGTATCAAATCAGCGGCCTATTTGATGGGTCTCGGGTGTCGCCAATCACTGCCAAATGTTTATTGGAAAACTAATGACTAAAGTTTAACTGAATGTTAGCGCATTTTCTGGTAACAATATATTGATTGACTGGTTTTGTTCGTTGCGTTTTTCTGTGTATTTCGCTAACATGAATTAAGGCAGAACACCACAACAAATACCACTCTCTAATGCACAAGCAAACGGAATTGTTCTGCTGTGGTGGTTTGTTTGGTCGATTGGTGTGTTACGGTAAGATACCAAACAGAAAGAAAACGATCAGCGATTTTATTTATTTACAATATTTATTGTAAAATAACAACAACAATAAC
>JARFOD010105175.1:0-16070 GCA_031763545.1 Mopalia muscosa
TTGTCTTATGAAGTATAAGAGTTATCCATCGTCTTGTTATCATGTTGTCTTCTGAAGCATACGAGTTATCCATCGTCCTGTTATCATGTTGTCTTATGAAGTATACGAGTTATCCATCGTCTTGTAATCATGTTGTCTTATGAAGTATACGAGTTATCCATCGTCTTGTAATCATGTTGTCTTATGAAGTATAAGAGTTATCCATCGTCTTGTTATCATGTTGTCTTCTGAAGCATACGAGTTATCCATCGTCGTGTTATCATGTTGTCTTCTGAAGCATACGAGTTATCCATCGTCTTGTAATCATATTGTCTTATGAAGTATAAGAGTTATCCACGGTCATGTATCATGTTTCTGTTTGAAGTTTTAATTATTAAAGTTATGCCACATGTGGCATCATGTTGTTGCAATAAATGTAAGTCTTATACACAGTGCTGCATCGTGTTATCTTATGAAGTGTTATTGTTATGCATCGTGTTGTATCATGTTGTTGTATAAAGTATTACATTTATCCATCGCATTGTGTCGTGTAAGGTATTATAGTTATGCATCGTGTTGTATCATGTTTTCATGTAAGGTATTATAGTTATGCATCGTGTTGTATCATGTTGTTGTATAAAGTATTACAATTATCCATCATGTTGGATCAGGCTGTTGTAAAAAGTATTACAATTGTCCATCACGTTGTGTCATGTTGTGGTATAAAGTATTACATTTATCCATCGTGTTGTATCATGTTGTGGTATAAAGTATTACAATTATACATCGTGTTGTATAATGTTGTTGTATATAGTATTACAATTATCCATCGTGTTGTATCATGTTGTGGTATAAAGTATACAATTATCCATCGTGTTGTATCATGTTGTGGTATAAAGTATTACAATTATACATCGTGTTGTATCATGTTGTTGTATAAAGTATACAATTATCCATCGTGTTGTATCATGTTGTTGTATAAAGTTTTACAATTGTCCATCGCTTTGTACCATGCTGCTGTATAAAGTATACAATTATCCATCGTGTTGTACCATGCTGTTGTATAAAGTATTACAATTATCCATCTTGTTGGATCATGTTGTGGTATAAAGTATATACTTATCCATCTTGTTGTATCATGTTGTTGTATAAAGTATTACAATTGTCCATCGCTTTGTACCATGCTGTTGTATAAAGTATACAATTATCCATCTTGTTGGATCATATTTTTGCATAAAGTATACACTTATCCATCGTGTTGTATCATGTTGTGGTATAAAGTATTACAATTGTCCATTGTTTTGTATCATGCTGTTGTACAAAGTATTACAATTATCCATCGCTTTGTACCATGCTGTTGCATAAAGTATTACAATTATCCATCGTTTTGTATCATGCTGTTGTATAAAGTATTACAATTATCCATCTTGTTGGATCATGTATTTGTATAAAGTATTACAATTATCCATCGTTTTGTGTCATGTTGTGGTATAAAGTATTACAATTATCCATCGTTTTGTATCATGTTGTGGTATAAAGTATTACAATTATCCATCGGTTTGTATCATGTTGTGGAATAAAGTATTACAATTATCCATCGTTTTGTATCATGTTGTGGTATAAAGTATTACAATTATCCATCGTTTTGTAGCATGTTGTTGTATAAAGTATTACACTTATCCATCGTTTTGTATCGTGTTGTGGTATAAAGTATTACAATTATCCATCGTTTTGTATCATGTTGTGGTATAAAGTATAACAATTGTCCATCGTGTTGTATCATGTTGTTGTATAAAGTATTACAATTATCCATCGTGTTGTATCATGTTGTGGTATAAAGTATTACAATTATCCATCGTTTTGTATCATGTTGTGGTATAAAGTATTACAATTGTCCATCGTGTTGTATCATGTTTTTGTATAAAGTATTACAATTATCCATCGTGTTGTATCATGTTTTTGTATAAAGTATTACAATTATCCATCGTGTTGGATCATGTATTTGCATAAAGTATTACAGTTATCAATCCATCGCGTTGTGTCGTGTTGTCGTGTAAGGTATTCTAGTTATGCGTCGTGTTGGATCAGGTTAATTATGGTTTGAAGTGTTAGAGTATATCATCGATTTGTGCTGTGTTGTCAAATGAGGTATTTATAGTAATCCGTCGAGTTGTTTCATGTTGTCGTATGAAGTGTTAGAGCTATCCATCCTGTTATATTGGGTTGATTTCCACTCTTTCGTTAAGCAGTGTGTGGTATTGTTTATAAATTTTATGATGAGATATTTTCAAGCGGTTCCATTCATTATATGTTCATCCCGGCAATCTGACAGTAAAGATTCCTGACTGTCATGTTTAAACCGGCTTTTGATAAGACCTGGCTAATCACACTGGATGTTTCTAGCACCTCTACTTATTAGCCTATCACAGCCTGGGGCCGTATACTATCAATTTGTAGATTATCTGTCAGCCTTTTTATAATCCTATATTTGTGTTAATCATTGTCACTCGAAGCTATACATCTAGATTATACAACTGCCTGTCAGACGTGAAAACGACGATTGGCGTCCACTGGTTTTCTAATTAAGATCATCTAAACTGTTGGCACGTCTATTGGGCCTTTTTTTTCTTGTCACGTTTTGTGAATACCTTTTATTTTGCTCAGCCCAAAAATCTAAATTTAATTACATATCTTATCCTCTTCTGGGGCTATAACATGTTTTTAAATACCACGAAGGGAAACAAATTCATCTACTGATCGAATGTTATGAAATCATTCAAATGACAAAAGTGTCTATGTAAACTTCTCGAAAATAAACAAACCCAGCATGGGGATGCTAACAGCTTGACGTGAGAGTAGATCACCACCATATGTCTTACATCAACGTCATGCCGAGATTGGTCAAATTTAATCGAGCAGACTTGTACAGGGTCAATTGCTAACGAGAATTTCCTGGTAAAAACAGGAGAATATGATGAGGCAGATGTGGATTCTGACAAACGGGTTGCGACCTCTGTAACTCCCGGCTTATCAAAGTGTCATAGTCCCACCTACCATCCACAAGATGTCAGACTTGATTCGTTAGGAAAACGAAACGTAAAAGATTCTGTGTTGATAATCGTCAGTGGCTGTCATACCGGGTTAATCTATGTGAGTTTAATGAAGACGGCTGTCTGGTTGGTACAACATTGTTATCTATCAATCAAATAGAACTTGTGTGGCCTTCTTATATTCTCACCTCTATGTACAAAGCTCACTGATGTAGATGTAGCAGGCTTTGTGTTTAGTTCCGGAGAAAGAGGCTCCTCTGGATAAGGGCAGGCTGTCTTTACTTAGCAATGGAGGAAAATTAACTTTCCAACATTACGGAAATGCGTCTCGTCTCGGTTGTGTTAGTGCCAATTATTGTTGGAATACACCGCCGTTATATAAGTGAAATACCCTCAAACACGGTGTAAAACACAAATCAACCAATCAATGTAAATAGGAAACACGAAAATTAATGTTTGTTTGTTTGATTCGGGTTTAACGTCGTACTCAAGGGTATTTCACTTTTATGACGACGGAATGTTCACTTCACACTTCACCTAGCCTTATTACGGTGGAAAACCGAGAGGAAACGTTTTAAAAACCACCCCTGCGATTGCCGGAGCCACATCATGTACTCGCTCATATACCTGATGATTGACAGGCGGACTCGATCCCGTGAACGGTGAATCGACGCTGGTTCAGTTTAGTAAGAGTACACGCTACCACTAAGCCACGGTCGCGGGCCAAACAACCAATGAACGTCAATGATTTCACAATGATTTTTATATGGAGCTTTCTTATATAAATGGGTCTGTCGTGTTCAACGCATCCACTGTATATATGCCTATTACTAATTTATTTGCTGTCCAGTTATAAAATCAGGGTAACAGGGTATTGAGAACTATTAAACGGCCTTGGGAATGTCCAGGTTTATAAATGTGGTGCAAGCAATCATACCGACACAAATAAACACAAAAATGGAATGTCATAAAGCGTCCGCATTACCGGTATAAACTGTTGTATACCAATAACAGGTTTATTAGCAAAGGAAAAAAAGCGTGAAATCCGCACATTAAAGGTGTGTACCTACAATCCATCAAACTACCTCTACAGGTGCACGTTTTCTGCGTTGTCAACCCGTCTTTTGCTGTGCTTTTCACCAATAACAGATGGAGAAATAAACAATTGAGGTTTGTTATAATGCTTGAGAAAAACAAGTGGCAATAACATTATTCATCACACTTTAAACCCTGTAATAACTGAGAAAGAATGCAAAAAAAAAACAATTGTTAAGAAAGATTATGTTTTGTATTATATGCGTCCCGATAGTGTTGCTATTTACGAGTTTCCAAATGACAAATAAGCTTGTATGTGCTTAAAACATAATACGAAGAAGACACTTTTAAAAAATGATTTAATTAATTGTCATTTAAGCTGGTGTACAAGGCTAATTCATAAAGAATTGGCATTGGTCATGTTTGTACAAAACCGGATGGAAGCCATCCAAATAATCACCACGCAATCTCCAGGGCATTCAATCAGTCACTCACTCGGTCAGTCAGTCAGTCAGTCAGCCATTCAACCACAGATGTGTGTACCACTTGACTATCGTTCTATTACATTTCCCCAATATAATATTAAAAGCGTTGGGTTATAAAAAAAAATGGAACTGTTTATTTAATGTTCTATTGATCGTTCTATTACATTTCCCAAATATATTATTAAAAGCATTGGGTAATGAAAAAAGATGGAACTGTATATTGAATGGGCTTCGAAGTATGGCTTAATATTGATAAGTATTGTGAAACGGATAACACTTACTGTGAACTTGTTCTAATAAGTCCAATACATAGAAACTGTTAAATGACTTTTTATCGCGCCGATGGAGCTCGTTACAAAGCAAAATAATAACCTGGAATAACACGTCCATAGAATACATATAGCACCGCATCCATTTGATTGATCGATTTGAAACTAAACATAATTTTTATATGTACTCTAAATCTTGTATTTTAATCAAAATTGATAAAAGGAAGTATGTAAACTTTGCAGTTTGACAGTATTCGTAAAATTGACAGTTTAAATAAAATTAAGCAAGCTCGACATACCGGTAAATAACAATATATAAAATGCTACTCCACAGCAATATTACCAATCTTAATGTTTTGTTTTTTATTCACCCCACTAAGTGTTAACGAAAAATTGTACTATCCATAAGCTGAAAATCTGTCAAATATAGGTGAGCGCCAAGCGAGTGGGTTCTTTGAATAGTCAATTTATACGGTGAGATAGCTAACCGTGGGTGTGTATCTGTATGCTCACCTTACCTTTGAGGTTCAGATAATCTTCCGCTTGAAACATCAAGGGCTGAGTTTGTGTTCTTCAGAAAGAGCCTATTTATCACAGTACAATCTATTAGTCTTTATCAACCTTTAATAGCGTGTAAATTGACTCTGATTCGTTTAACCCTGGTCGACATTGACACGATGCAGGCGCTTGATGATTGTAAAAGCGTGTGCTATTGAATGCTTTTCTGACACCCAACTTAAACTCATCTGTTCTGGCTATATCGGCTTGCACTACATGACCCCCGTAAAGCTTCTCTTTGACCAAATTGTAGAGCGATTTTCAAGGTATACTTGGATGTTTTGTAACACAAACTGGCTCACTGCCTCTTACTCACCCAACCAGATACCTTAGAGTGCATGCGTTATAAATTTTGATCGCTTTTAATATCATTATGCCTCTATGGATTATACCTCACAATTGGCATTAAGTACGTTAGTTTCTATATCATCTCGATTGGTAAAACGAATTGGCATGTCTTTTTGTCGGACGCAAGTTTGGTCGTTTCTAATATATAAGATCATTTGTATTCTGGTCTATTCAACAGGTAGTAAAACAAAAAAAGGAAATGGCATCAATATTGTACTGAGACTCAAAGAGTGATCAAGAAAATAAGAGAATACTATATTTACCGCAGTCTTTGAACTGTATTGAAGCCTTGTGGCGCCTTTTTCTGGATTCACAGGAAACTGCAAGGAATGCCATCACTATTGAGATAGGTAGGAGAAACCTCATTGTTAAGTAGATAATAGTTCAGATATCAACGTTCTTGATCGCTTTATAAACACTGGTAGGAGTCAGTTCCTCTTAGTCTCTGATGTCCATCTCGATGCCTTCAGTAGGTTTAACTTCATGGAAAATAGTAATCTGGCTTTTTTCTTAGTGTAACTTTCGCCAATCAATAAACTTAGGACAGCAATATAAGATACTTTTCATATGTAACACGATTCTACCACTGTCTCATTTTGGTTAACACGTGTTTGCGGTTTTATACGCAACTACCAAGACATATCTCCATCGCACCTTTACACTTGTGCAAATATTTACAACACACGACGGATAGAGCAAGAGGACCGCACACGTCGCGATTATTGAAACGTCACCGGGGCCATACCATCAGGGCTCTGGGCGAATCGTCAAGGGGCGGAAAGCCAAAACACCTTCCCTCGATCCGTTGATTTCTTGTGACGCACACTTTTAAAATTTTACCTTAAATTCATGTCAAGCACATCTCCGTAAAATTAATAAACATATGTCGGAATACGTTTTCCGTTTATGTTTGACACTTAAAATACAGATCAAACGAAATATAAACTTTCTTCCATAATATGCTATGTTGTGAAACCGTAGGCTCTGGCGACTAAACACCTAGTGAAGAGAGAGTCCGAATCATTACAAATATATACTCCGCCCTGATTTCAATCCATGAATGAATTGAAAGTGATCTTATTTATTGTCCAATAGACGGCCGGCTATTAACCATGTGTGAAAGCCAAGACTCGTAGCCAGTCGCTGTATATCTTGCCTTTTTTGCTCGCGGTAGGGCTATCACTTAAGGACCACACAAGTCGCTGCTCCACTCGCTCGCTCATATAATGGAACATTCAGAGATGAGAAAGTCAGTGATTTGGCCTAGGTTCCCTCTAACATAACACAGATCGGAACAACTATTCTCTTCTTCTTGTATAGAAAAAACACAGGTTGCCACTCGTCAGATATCTAGGTCCGCAAGGTTAACTTCTACGAGACACAGCTATTCTTTATAAAGTCATTATGTGGCTAAGCCAAAGATCACCTGGACATATCGTGGTGTAAAGAAATTCCCAGGAATGCATAAAACTGTCAGAATAAAATATGACATTAACATAGAACAATCGCTTTGCAACATAATTTGTTATTACAAATTAAAAAGGTTAATGATGTTGATGATGTGTCCAAATTACCTACATGTGTAGTATAGTATTATTGTTTATGACAGCTTGCTAATTGACCGCGGAAAAAAAGATTTAAACACGCATAAAATTGGTCCTATTATGAAATCATTATATGGATGTCGCAAACATAAGTCCTAGTTCCCAGTTATAACAAACCTAGTATTTTGGGGACTACTTTTTAAGAGAACTCAATAAAATATATTTTAGCAATTGTATTGAAAGTCTTTATATATTTAGTCTTAAAATACGTCCAGTCACAAATTACCGAAAAACAATATAAATATATATAGATATATCCTCATTGACGCTGTTTACACATTATTACTTGCTGGTAGGGATTCCACGTTTATTAATGCCAAGTATCGACTGGGTGTGACCATGGAGGTAAAGCAGGGTATACCTCAGTGGTGTGACCGTTGCTAGATAAACGCGCTGTGAACTACCTAGAATATATAGGAACCAAAACGACATAAAAACTTTTCTTTGAAAATACAAAAACACAACTTTTAACAAATATATCTAAGCGAGAAGTTATACCTACCTATCAACATGGCATACGATTGAGAAATATCAGCAGATGTATCTATTTATTTATGAAATACTTACATATATCGCGTATATAGTCCAATCAATTTCAAATCCAAGGAGTTCTAATTATACATCCTTGGTATTTCCTATTTTTTGTGACTTTTGGCCACAGTAATTATATCCAATACAGTTTACGGAACATTTTTGCCACATGCAAAAGCTGAAAATTTGTATGCGTGTACCGGCGATCGAACCGGAGACATTTAGCTTATAAAGACATGATATAACCTTCGAGTCGACCTATACTCTTAGGAATCCTAATTTAATGTTTCCACGTATTAAAATTAAAGATTTACACACGTGAGGGGTAATTAATCAAGGAGTTGGTTATATATATTTAATTTTATTTTGCAAGTATAAATTTAATTTACGTCGTGTGCCTTATGAATTAAACGGAAGAGCCCTAAGCGTTTATTTTTCTCACCCGGAGCACACTTTTATTAAATGGCTTGACGCTTAATTAAAATCTGCATAATATTAAAATGATTCAACTGAAATATTCGCCTCAAATGATCCCATCGACATTGACCTAAAGCTAACTTCTCCATTTGACTTAAATAAAATAGTTCCACACATTAAGATGAACAAAAAGATATAAAATGTAAGTTTTACATGAGCAGCTTTGAACAATTTCATTTCTTAAGGGCTTTGCTTAAACTAGGACTTCTATCGTCAGAATACACGTGCGGTCTAACGACAACGGCCATTAGTAATTTTATCCAAAAAGTCAGATTTCAAACTGTTTGCCCCAGGGACACATCGTGTTCTTGCTTGACACATTCCGGTATAAATTGTAATACTTTTCAATAGAGTTATTGCGAAGTCTTCATCACTTTACTAATTTCGTGTAATTCAAAAAGCTTTTTTTTTTTTCAGCACCTCCGCAAATAACGTTGACAGCTTTCAATGTATAGATGATAAAGAAATAGAGACGAGGGTCTAGAAAAGAGTCGCCAGAGCCAGTATTTGCATAAAATTATGTATCCGTTCTTGTTAAGCCGGCACAGTTAAAGTAAACCAGTAGGTGGATGCATGACACAAGGATTGACACACACTGTCTTTATTGTAAACATGTTTTCAGTTACAGCCCGGGCCAGCAGGAACAATCAGAGGCTCAGTCACCTCGTCAGGACTAGGAAGCTCCCCACGAATACCACACTAACAAACGGTTTGTTCTCCTGAAAAGAGCGAATAAAAGCTTGACTGTTGACAAGACTCTGTGGATTAACGTTGCATGGTATGAAGACCACCATGATCGATGCCAGAGTGTATCGCAAAAATGACAATTGATATGAAACCAGATATCCCATACAAACGGCTGCTTAATGCTACTAGCTTCACACCTTTCAACACGTATATTTGGTTTTCTAATTTATCGAATCTCAGATGTTTACAAACAAATCGTTATAGTTTCAACTTTCTGAATAGTTTCTAGCAGAATATGGCGACACCAACTTTACACTCCATCCTTCGTTTCAGTTAATGTATTAAATACTTTTTACACAATCAAATTTTATTTAAATTCCTTCAACAGTTTATTTATTGTCCCGGAAGGAGGCCATTTTAAAGTTTGTTTAATTCCAAAAGCGTGGGCCTTTTAACAACGAGTGACAGTTGACTACATCCAATGCGTGCGCCCGTGTCTCGATAACCTGAACATGTGACACCTAAAGGCCCACTATTTTTCTGAGTAACAACATTTTTCTGGCATATGTAAAATTAAATACAGATTGGTCGGTTTCTAAGTTTCAAAAGTTACTGCTTCCAAAACGTAAACGTATAGGCCTATATTTAAGAACGAAACTCAAACGCAAAATCAGAACAGTTAATAACTTTACCAGACAGAACAGAAAGTTCTATCCGTATATGGATGATTGTTAAATGTTTAAACAGATTGACCTGTTGACGCACTTATGTTGTATTCAACCCAGAAACGCTTACGACTGGGTCCTTTTTTTTTTTCCTTTTTCTTTTCTTTTTTTTTTTTCGTCTCGTTTTGACGTAGTTGCGGCGATTGTGCCAACGCCATTGACCACATAGATAACAGATTATCGTTATTAACAAATGTTTAGATCTCAATCCATGAATTGTGTAGATTACTTCAGTTCGTTATCAAGCTATAGAACAGTCTGACAGTGAGAATATACCCAAATTTTTTTCAAAGCCATATTCTCCTATCGCTTTGCCGTACTTTATACTGCTAAGCTTATATTTTAAAAGATTGTAACCGCCAGTCTTAGACCGTTTCATCATAATTTTACTGACGTGACTTTAGGTGGCTGGGAGAGAATTTCCCTTCCCCTGGTGTTGTCAGAGCTAAGGACAACATCCAGTGATTTTCTTCACCCAGTAGACTAGCACCCTGCCATATGAATAAAACCACCTCAATTAAACATCCCAATACATATGGTATATAATACTTCTCCGCACAAAATGTCAACTTTTTTATGTTGATATTAGTAGTAAATTATTATTTACTCTAAAAAAAGTGTTCGCTGTAAAATTATTTATCCACTATATGTATATATAATGTGCTCTTGTAGTATAGTTGAGTATAAACTAACTCAAAAGATGGGTGTGTTTTATTAAATAAACTTCGTGCCCCTACATTCAACATCAATTAGTTTAACACCAACCTAAGTTTACATGTGGACTGACAAGCAAAACGTCTGTAAAGACCAAAAGGAAATGATTTGTAAATTGGGCTAACGCGTGTCTAGCTGGTGACTGGAAACATTAATTATGTATGGCAATTGTGGAACAAACTAGCCACACCTTGCCACTTTGGAATCTAATGCTAGTAATTAGCCGATGATATCACTGTGTGTGTTCCCGGAAAGGAACTTTTACAATAAAAGTACATATTAAAACGACGACAGTATAACTAGAAAATACGACGTGGCAGGTGAATAAGGCTTGAAACATCCTATTACACATGTGGATTTTTTGTTGGTCACATATCCACATTAGCTTACTGGTCTTGTTGCTTTTTTCTCTTTATAATTTTTCTTTATTTATCTTCAAGAACCTTAACCCAGTTAGTAAAAGTTCTTACTTATTTATATATCGTATCCACTATCATCCAGAAGTGGAAGTGATCTGTCCTGATAAGTGCGTTCAGAAGGCGAAAGTTATAGACGGGCTTAAATGTCAACTGTTCTTCGAGTCTGGTTTCGGTCTTTTTATTTTGCATTCAGACGGACAGAAAATTATTAAGCCAGCTTCTAGTATATAATGGCGTTGATTTTTTTCCTAAGATCAGTTGTAAACAATATGGCGTTATTCGTAATATGACGTGAAATATCGTAACGTTACTCGTGGTAGATTGACATGCGTTCGTATGCAAATTCATAATTGAGTAGAAATCCCAGTTGGCTGAATGTTGACAAGGACCGTTCAGACGGACAAACTAAATCAGATTAAGGAAGTATTACAGTTTTGATAGGTTATCGTCTATGTCATGTCAGTGGTGTAGAATACTTACATGCATGTGGTTGAGTTATGCATGATTGGCCGAGCCGTCGGGTAATAAAACGCAATAAAATCTATGAAGCAAAACAAGAGAAATGGGGCTATAATTAATACATTAATTTTAAAGTAGAATTAATTAGAGTGTCACAAAATATTTAAATAGCAATAAAATGATATGCCATTTGAATCGCGGAGTTTTTTTTGTTGTTGATGTGATAGAAAAATACAGCCGACAATGTCGTCTTTTTTGTTGAAGCACTACAATAATAAATAAGACAATATGAAGGCTAACTTAGTTTTAAAGAATAGATGTATATTTCTAGAATTTATAACGTCAGGATAGAAATACGGGAATTAATAAAATAAATATTAAAAAAATAAACGCTTGTGTATGGTTTTATTTAAGAAACATATGATAGGGTGTAATATCAAACAATATCCAAGAAAAACCTATATCTTTGTGTATGAATGACAGAATAAATGAATGAGCAAGGGTGTAGGTACAATACTATAGAATGGTTCCCTGTTCGCCCATTAAACAAGAAAAGTCAGCTTTAGTGGAGAAAGTAAAATGAGTGTTTGTCTTGGGAAGCGGATGTGATTCTGTAGGAGGTTGTTTGTTTTCATTCTTACAGAAGTAACTATTCCATTGAGAGAATCCAGAGAAAGAGTTTGACAGCCGTATTTCACAGGTCGGTAACCAGCTACAATCTATCCCGCTCGTTTATTTACATTTTTTGCATTCCTCCAACTCTGAAATGTGATTGATTTCTATACGTACTACGCGTTTTTCCCTCCAGGTGTATTCTGCTCTGCATTTAAAATTAAACTGCTTTGTATAAGAAAAAGACAAACAAATAAGTAAGCACGTCGATAAGGAAAATGTGAATTGTGTAAGCTCGGGGGTGGTCTGTCGTCTTACGCCAACGTATGTTCGCGGCCTCTTTCCTTTGCAGGGGCTAATCTAATGCGAAGGCTTTGAGTAATGGGGCTCGGGGAATTATTCAACAGTCAGGTCAACTTTCTGGAATGTTTGATCAAGGGGTAAGGTGAATTCGGCCAGAAATATTTAATTGTTGGGTGTGTAATTCGGTACTATAAAGAAACGCAAAGCGCAATAACAATTAACATACACCCGAACCATTAAACGTCATGTTTGCGGATTACGATGGTCACCAAATATAGTCAGGTAACTCAATCACAATTAAAAACAAAACGCTATCTTCCGTTTTGACTCTTCAATCAATTTATGGCATTGGGACCGAAATGATTATCTTTTCTAACACGGAATTTAATATAATATCGGTTATAGTGACACATGTTAATTCCCCCTTGGTATTTGGCTCCGTGTATTAACACACTCAGCCTTTATACTCCAACAACAGCAAAGTAACGTAGTAACAGTCTTAATAATTTACAATGGCACTCTCGACAATGTTTATCAGACTTGTTCTATCTCGGACATACTTGAATTACACTTATTTTGTTGGAGTATCAGCAACATTTTTGCTGACGCTTTAAAATCTGTTCTTTTATAAATGTATCATTAGCAAAGGAAATAAATATATAGGCAATAAACTCTAACTCTATCTTTTCTTGTTGTGAGGTGGGTTATTTTAATGAACTAGCCAGTAGGAATGGGAATGGACGTGGTCGTGCTGAAGGCGCCGTGTCATTGTGCCTGGAGGTGGACAATCACTAAACTACACACCCTAGACTGTCACATCCATCAATCTGCCGGTAGTGCTGCTGTCTACAGAAATTAACTTATATAGATTATAATCTGGTGTCAAGTGATTGAAGTGTTATTATGATAGATGTCTCTATTTCAACGAAGCTTTAACTTGACACTCCATTTAGATAAATGACATAAATGTGTTTTTGCTTTAGTTAACAGAAAAACATAAGTCTTGTTGGTATAACAAATTGCACAGCGTTCTGTTTCGACAGCCAGCCGACTTACCCTTTGACCTGACGTTTTAAGTAAGTTTATTGGATTCTACAACAGTACTTTCCAATGCCCCATTAATCAAAGCTTTCACGTTGAATTTAGTTCACCCACAAGATCGGTTCGCGAATATATGAGGTAGGCCTTACACAATAGACCACCCCTGAGCTTAAACAATTCACCCTTTCCTTCTATACAGAAAACAAGCTTTGCAGCATCTTAAAGTATTTATATGTAATTTCACCAAAATAATTTGCGTGTGGTGACAATTATAAAGGTTTATATCCGACGATTGTTATTAGATTTTGCAAAGAATGTCTAAACTATAATAATATATTTATTTTCACAGTACAGTATATAGCCTTTCAACACATCGATAACGTCATGTGCGTGTGGTGAACCACAGGTGCCCGTAGTACAGTGTGACAGAGTATTACCGTTGTATAACAACAACGATGATATTATCCACATTAGAAGCAAACAAAACCAAAACAATCCAAACAAACTCAGACCAACATTAGTTCATACATTCATCTCCCAAAATCCGACAGTTTTTGTTAACTATTGACTTTCTATAGTAGTAGATTAAAGCGATACTCCCGGCTGAAATAACCTCTACATCCCTTGAAAGGATACCGTTAAATATACTTAAATATGGCATCGACTTATCGTTTCTCCATTTTATAAAATAACCCGCGTGTTACAGGTAGGCCCTATATACCTTCCTACGACCACTGACGGCTGACATTTTAGGCGTGTCCGCCTTGTCCACGACGTCACGCGACTAACACTCTTCTGTGTTATGGGTTAATAATATGTATGAACCAATGCGTTCCCACGCGAAGGGAAGTCAAACTGTGAACAAAACTTAGTAGCGACGTCACAAATTTGATTACGCCATCGCTTACTGCTTAGTATGTTTGAAGTCACAGATATCTTATGATTCCCTTCATGTCGTCATCAGTCGTCAAGTGTCCGACAGGCGTCCGTAATACAGAATGGCCTTCACTTATTTAGTTATACTGCAGATGATATCAGAGGTAGCGACACACATTCGCAGTTCCATGACGTCATGCCGATGTTCATAGATTTTCTGTCGTAAGCTTAATATCTTTATTTTGGGATTTGTTTTATATTTAGGTTAGATTTTAGTTGATATTTTTTGCTGAGTAACATATGATACATTGGATATTTATAACTTTTATTGCGATTTTGAACAGTAAGTGGGCTACAGTTGAACATTTTGTCCAGCGGATGGCAAGATCTCGACGTTAGCATGTGAAGAACTCATTGATTTGTACCTGGTTAGCGACCTGTGAAATACGGCTGTCAAACTCTCTCTGGATTCTCTCAATGGAATAGTTACTTCTGTAAGAATGAAAACAAACAACCTCCTACGGAATCACATCCGCTTCCAAAGACAAACACTCATTTTACTTTCCCCAGTCTAGCTGGCTTTTCTTGTTAAAAATGTATTACGCGGCGCAAAAAAACCCATTCTTAAGTAAGCTATACAACTCGTGTTCTCTCAGTCATTGTTCCATTCATACAATGCTTTGTTAAAAGGACGGGGTTTACCAAATTAAACACGCAGCCTTTGCTTGTGTTTACTTGGGTCTTTGTTGATGCTTTTCCTAATGTAAGTGTGTGTGTGTGCGTGTGTGTGTGTGTAGCAATGGTGATCAAAGACTACCATATAATTTACAAGCACGTAATCTAACGTCTCTACCATGTAACATGACACGAACTTCTAATTGATCTGATTTGCTTTCTTTGCGATCTGTTTTGTCGGGATCCTTGTTCATAGTCTGAAGTCTGTCTATACTGACCTTCTTTACTAATGTATAATGATATGTTGTCATTGTATGCAGTTAGTTTTATGGTCCTGTCAGTTTATAATGGTTCAAATAATCAATTGGAAATCAGCCGTCAATCCATGTCTTTGTTATGTGCATGGCGATCGCATAATCTACCTGGCCGTCACCAAAATCTTTGAATACCTGGACAAAAACGGAGAGAGGAGTAACATGTCCTATCCCCAAATGCTTCCAGTGCTGCGCAAATTTCTTAAGTTGTTATTCTGTATCGACCCCAATCAGGATAAGACTGTCAAGAGGAGTAACATCATGTACCAAAATAAAGTAATATTCGTTCTGCGCCAGTAAGTGACACAGACACAAATATACCTAGGATGAAATCCAATCCAAACTCGGATTGAAGATGCTGAGGCGAAGCCACCATTTATTGTAGCCCAGACAATCCGCTCGATGTGGTCATGGCAACGAGGTCACATAACTGGTCATTTGCTAATGTTTACAAACAAATGCACGTGTGTGCTACCAACGTGTAATCATTCACATAACTATTGGCGCTGTACCCGGCGCGCGCCCCCCACTATTTTTGTAAAAAACAATTATCATCTTTGTATGTGTAAAGGGTCGAAAATATAACTATAAGTCCCATTGAAGTTGCGACAAGTTTAATTCCATAATGAAATCAACAAAAATCTGTAGAATATAATAAGCCTAAATCTGACATAAACTTGACCCTAAACTAACGTTGGTTAACACAGTATGACTTACGACGTGGTATCTGTAACAGTAATAGAAGACAATTAGTACTTCTGATCAGGATATAATATCGCCGACAAATTTTACAATACAAAATATTCTATAATATTATTAACCCTACCAAAGCGTATATGGTATACAACATATTGACGGAATAATATACTTTATAGAACATCAGCTATCAACATTTGGATGATCTTTAAA
>JARFOD010105186.1:0-16069 GCA_031763545.1 Mopalia muscosa
AGAAACTTGTAGCAGATTAAAATGTAAATCCCTAATCCAGGATTATTTGGAGCCAGTGGCTTCCTCCATCCTTTTGGATGTTTACCCTCACATACTTGTTCATGTACAGCCTCAAAGGGAAAGACAACCGTTTGTCAACCTAACCTTATTATTTTTATTGCATATTTTCAAAGACAACCACCTGTATTGCACTTACAATCGAATTAGCATAGTCGTTATTTGTTAATTTAAAAAAAACTTAACTGACATCCTCTAATCCAAGGCTAAATCTAAACCGCTTTGAATTACATGGTCCATTCCTGTATTTTTCTTCTGGTGATTAAGGACAGTGTGTTTTGAAATATATTTTTGTTGCCAGCTTTGGAGCAGCATTAAATTTCCAATAAATGGACATATTTTAGTTACGTAAACTTGTGTGCTGAGACTTGTCCAGTAATGGAACTGTCAACTCTGACCAAACCCAAGTGCCATCCCAAAATTACCATAAATGAATATATGTAACATTAACTTTCTAAATGACACAATGTTATTTTTGTTGTTGCATGTATTGCATTACGCTGCTTTGGCATAACTTCTTTACACGACTTTCAGTCTAATCAGTCTGTACTGAAATCTTCCCATGGGTGCCCTACATGTAGGATTATCAGATACCTTGGTTTCATTTCCTCACAAGTTCCTGAATCTGGTTCCTGTTATGTCTCTGAGACTGATTTCCCTGTAATCTTTATTTCCATTTACTTCATTAACTGGATTGGTTAAGTCTGGATGTACTGGGGAAAAATCAATAGTTGCATGTGACTTCAGGATTTGGTGGTCAAAATACTTCCATTTTAATATACAAGTACATATTCTACTTGGCCCCCGGAGTGATTACTAATCCTACTCCAATGTACTGTTCACAGGATAGAGTCCATCTGAAGACGATCAGATATATGAGTGAGTCATACGATGTGGCTCTGGCAATTGAAGGGGTGGTTTTTATAAGATTTCTTCTCAGTTTTCTGCAATTATGAGGCTAGAAACAGTATGAAGTGGACAATCCGTCGACATATAAGTCAAATACCCTTGAGTACGATATTAAACCCCAATCAAACAAACAAACATATTATACACTCTGAATTATTCTCAATTGTGAATTATGCAAAACATATTAAAGACGAATACATATATTTTAAATAAATAAAGAGAGAAAAATTTACTTGCCTCCACCGGGAATCGAACCCGTTTTCACCAACTCATTGGAGTTCTCCAATCAATGCTAATTGCTGATTTGGTACATGTATATGTTTTATTTGATTAAGTTGTGTAACAATACAATAGGGGGGCCTTTCCACTTCTTATTTTGATTAGATCAGAATCACTTTGTAAAAATGCCATTATAAATGCTATAATGGGCATTCTTTGGTAAATGTAAATGGTAGGCTATAATATTAAAGAGAATACAAAGATTGGTTATCACTTGATGCTTAGCATGGAATGTAAGAACAACGGCAGCAATCAACTCCAACCACACATATCCATTTGTTTTTTCTTAATGTTCTGCCAGATACTAAGCACTCGCATGCCAAATTCTGCTACATCTAGCCTCTCTGAGTCTCATAGTGCAATTAGGGCAAGAGATTCGATGTGATTGATCTTTGATAATTACACCAAGATTCAAATAGCAATTTCACACCTGATAGAGTCCTTGTTATGAGATAATTATCAATTCTAATAGCTTTCTCATGGAAAAAGAACCTTGCCTTACCTGGGAGATTGATATGTGAATTTTGCTTAGTAATGTACAATGTTGACATTTGTGGGAAATGCACATGTTAGGATGTATTCTTGAGCATGACATTTGGTTATTTTTCAATCTTTCTATACTGGGTCCTGGTTTGGAGAAAGTTTCTTATAGTGTTGTTAGCATCATGGCATTGTTCAATCTGCATGCTTTCATCATTTATTGCAGGAAGTTTTGTTTCATGTACATGAACTCATCTTGTAAAGGTCCTGTCAGTCTTTGTTCTCAGTGATGTCAACGTTGGTTTTCTTTACTTTCCTGTCAGTGTTATAGCTTTTGGCTCAGGGCCTGATCCACGTTTGGGCCCCCAAAACTATCTATAAACCAAAAGTACACCAGGGTAGAGTGACAGTCTTGCAGTTTGTGAATGCTTGACAGTCTGCTGAAAGTGAGGATAAGTGTGAATGAATAGAATAAACATTTTTCATCACAGTTGTTAATTGTTTTTTACTTTTTGAACAAAACCAGCAGAAAATGCATGTTTTTTTCTTGAAGTGTGAGAAGGGGGCATGCTATGTTTTACTTATAAAACAAAAATATAGATTTTATCATGCTCTGTTTGGTCAACTTTGTTTTTAAGTTAAAACTCAAAGCAAAAAATGAAACTGCATGTACCTGTTAAAAGCTGATACATTTTAATACTAGTGTTAGACTGGTAGTTTCTAGAAATAACTTCCAGGTTCCTATCCCAGATTCATTTGTCGGAATAGCATGTGCTATATAATGACAGAACCTGGATATAAATTCCTCACAGCATCCTCAGGGTCCTGTATCCCTTTTCAGTTTGATTTAAGCACAGATTGTGTAATAAGTACTATATTGATATAAATGTGGGCCTAAAATATTTTTTAAAGCGCCAACATGTTTCTGTAAACAAAATGGCTCTGGGAACTTCTCTGCTAGTCAAGGGCTTAGCCAGAAATCAAAAGTTTGGTCTCCAAAATGGTCATTCTGCTTCACTTTTTAATTGACTTGGTTTCCTGCATGTTAAAGTTTCTTAAAACAGGGTGTCCAAATGAGAAAATTGTTCAATTCAGGATGTCCATTTGGATTTGTGGAGACCTCTGTCTAAGCCCTTGTTCCTAGTATTTCAGAGAAATCTGGATGTTGTTGGGCTTATGGCATACATGTTCTAGTACGATCCGAAATTTCCAGGCAAGATAATCTTCAGTGATATATTATATGATAACTCATTAAAGCAATAAAAGGGTGTCTCTGGTAACACCAGTCCTGTATCTCCAGTAATCTTGATACCCATTATTCTTGTAACAATTGGCAATAGACAGAAATTAATGGGGACACAAATACATTGGATTGGGACCAGTGAACCCTTGAGAAAGCTCTGACCTTCAAAAACATGCACTGTAAATTAAATTCCTTGGGGATTTCAAAAGATGAAATTACACAATCTGAAATGATCTGATGTTGTTTTCTCACATTTTTCAATTTTTGATGTGAATAAAATCTTACATGTTTACGAGTGAGAATTGGTTAGTTTACAAATTTAAAATAGCAACTCATTGCCTAATGAAAACTTTCCCTAAAGCTTATGCTTTTCATTAATGGTACAAATTATCTGTCTTTTCTTTGAAAAAATTTGAATTTTTAATGGAAAATAATGCAAATATATGTAGATGCCCAACATTAAGGACTGAATACTTGTGCAGGGGTTACGAGGTTTCCTTCCGGTTTTCCACAGTAATAAGGCTGTGTGAAGTGGACAATCCGTCGTCATATGATGTTAAACACCAATCAAACAAACCATTTTTAATATGACAAAAAATAAACAAAATCCAATATGACACTACAAAAAATCAATATTTAGACTTCAATGAACCCCTGAAGTGAAAAGAATGATCAGTGGAGAAGTTTTAAAAGCGAATGTTTAAAATTATAACATTGAAGTGGATTTGCTTGTAATGTCTCTGTTCAGAATTACAGACAACTTTCTCAAGGTACAAGTAGGATATTTAAGGTACATGTACTGGGAAGGTGACCCACCAGAATCGGTATGCTTTAAAAAAATCAATAAGCTGACCAAAGCTGACCACGGGGAAGTAAATGTTTGGACGTACAGATTGACATCAGACTGCTAAACTGGACTCCAGAGGTCAGCATGATTCTTCTTATCTGGAATTGTCCGAATTCCAGAAATTGAAGGTGACCTTTGTATGTACATGTGTTCCATTGCTCTGACAGTGTAACCCTGCTATTACACACTGAGATATATCATGCAAAACACGCATCAAACTTTGTCCCCGAACCAGGGGCTTGGCCAAAAATCAAAAGCACAGTGTCAAAAATGGTCATTTTGATTCACTTCTAAAGTAAATGGGTGTCCAATTTTTACAGTTTGTTCTATCCCCTACATGTTAGAGTTTCTTAAAACTGGGTAACCAAATGATGGAATTGTTAAATTCAGGGTGTCCAAAAGATGGGTGGACACCCCTCTGTTCCTTTTCCCCGTATTTATTACTGTGAAGTACACAAATAACATCTTTATATGGAATACGAGGCTGAAAGTACTATACCTCAAGCTCTAAGAAACTGGTACCACCCTAATGTTAACACACCGTCACATATAGCCTTGAGTGGTGGTTGGTTGGGATGGAGCTTCTTTTGGCTTCCTGAGTAAGTCCTATCATGAAGTCAATGTGTTTGTTATGTCAGTGTCTTGGAATTGTCCTTTTTTGTCTTTGATTGTTGCGACTCCTGCCTGTCGGGTATTAGATGGTTTTCTTTGCCGATTGGGCAGGCACACCAGTCTTATCAGGGAAATCACCTTAAGCACAATGTTAAACACGAATCAATCAAATAACTAAACAAACGATATATCCTTCCTTTATTGTGATGTTATCTTTATCAAAACACAATCAATCAAACAAAGTATTTGTTAACCAAGATAATCATACAACGTTATGTTTGGGCTGCCATTTTGATCATGGCCATGCTTCTTGACAAGAAAGAGGTCAGAGTGAAGATGCTCGTGATTCTGTTGGCACCATCTCTGGCTTATTGTCTCCCTGGAACGGGGTCAAACTAACTGTCCACCATGTCACAAGGTCCGCAGGAAGATTTTCAGGATTCAGCTGGCTGGAAGTCCTCATTGTTTCCTGGATTGAAACTAAACTGTGGTGGGACTAACGCATAATTGATTGTTGCGAAGATCTAAATGATGTTTAAATTAGGCCGTATCAAATATTCTGTATAAGTGGTATCTCCAAAGGTCATCCCGACTGTCCATCAAGACAGGAAAGAAAACCATAATAGAGACATTTACAAGTGGGCGGCAGATGTCCACTATTTCCTGTCATGGTACAATACTCGTTTTGGATGAGATTCAGGCCTTCGTTATACTGCACTTACGATACACATGGTTGCCATTTATTGATGTTGTTAAAGAAGTTGTTTGCCTGAAGACAAACTGAAAGAAACTTATTAGTTTATAATAATTTTATATAGAATAAAATGGAATAATTCTTCAGTCATTAAGCGCAAATGAATAGTCCAAATATTGGACAAGATACATTGCATAATGATTTTTCACTATTATGAAATGTAGTACTCATCTCCATTCAGATATAATTTACACATGGTGACAGTACACACATACATGTATGCAGGTTCAGAATTCAAATCTTTTTTCCTTAGATTCTGGTTTTTTTCAACCACACTATCTACTTTTTTTTCTATTTTCTCATAATCATAAGAAGCGAGAAATGAGTTTATTTTGAGTTGTGTTCATACAAGTATCCCAATTTTTTTAATGTTATTCTGATCTTTTTTAAGCCCGCAATTTCAGAGAATTATGGAAATTTATTCTGCTATTCTAATAAAATCGTGGACGACGTTAAATTAAGTTAAGTGGGTTAGTGGAGCATATGTAAAAATGTGTGACGTATTGGCATTATAAATTGACCAGGTTAATGGATACCTCTAAATTACCATCCATTTAATATCAGTTTTCAGGGTTTAGTTGATTTTTGTGGCAGCTGTGACCAAACCTGGATGGAAAATCCTATCACCACAGTTCAAATGAAATCCTATACCTTGGGGGGAAATTTTGAATAATGTAGGGCCTGATGTAAGATTTGGAGAGAAATTTGCGCTCTTAAATTCTGTTTTCCTGAGAAGGTTAACTTTTTTTATCCATCCCTTGTAGAGACCAGTTGATAGACCATGTTGTAGCAAGCAATTGCAATACTGATACCAAGACAAAAGTGGTATAAAAGTTGGATGTATACGCTCTCTGGCTTGTTTAAATGTTAAAAACAAATTGATACCTTCTTTTTTCTCAGCATTGGATCATATTTTTTTTTTACTTAAAAAAAACACTGCACATTTTATATGGGTAATATACATCCTCCTTGTAACTTGAAATGGTCATAAATTTGTACCAATGTGCCATTGTTTTTGTTTTTTTCAGCCCTGCCTAATTTTTTACACCATTGATATGTATGTGTATATTGATGTCGGTGTTTGTTTGTTTGTTTGATTGGGGTTTAACATCGTACTCAAGGTAATTTCACTTATATGAGGATGGAATGTCCACTCCATACTTATCCATGCCTAATTATGGTGGAAAACGGAGAGGAAACCTTGTTAAAAACACCCCAAGAATTGCTAGAACCACAACATGTCACTCACTCATATACCTGAGGGTCGACAGATGGATGTTGCCATTGCAATGTCACCTAGTTTACTTCAACAAAATACTTCACAAACCATTTTATCTTGTCATCATTTCCGCACAAGACTAAGCTTAGAAAGCTAAAAAAATTACCATCCATTTATTTCCCATCAATATTTATAACCTATAATTAATTAAGGTATGTGTTGGATTGGTTTGGCACAGTTTCTTGATGTGTATTTAATCTTGCTATAACTGGTAGGTTTGCTTGTTTGTTTGATTTGTTTAACATCACACTCAAAGGTATTTCGCCCTGTGAGGGAGCGGGTGGGCCATGGCCCTGCAGAATACTTCCTCAGCTTTCTTGGTCGATCGTAAGAGACGAGAAAAGAAGTTGCTTTCTGTTGCCCTGGTGTTCACAGAGCTAAAGGGTAACAGGAAACAGATCTGTTTGTGATGTTCTGTATTTTTGTCCGTCGTCATATAAGTGAAATACCCTTGAGTACGACGTTAAACACCAATCAAACAAACAAACAAACAATCCTCATATAAATGGAAAAACCCCAAGCTCGTTCTAAAACACTAACCACAACCTATGACAAAGTCAAATTTTACATGTTTACAAATATTATATTTGTCTTACTGTATGTGTGGTACAGAGGCATCTTTTATAGGTGCATTCTCACGGTGCAATTTTGTAGTAATTAATTTTAGGGGATTCCATCATTTGCAGTGTTTTGATTGGTCAACTGTTCCATTTTTTTTCTTGACCAATCAATCTGTTGGAAATAAGGGGAATCCCCTTGTAACCACAAAGGGTACCGTGAGAATGCCGTTGACTGTAAGAAAATTAATCACACTCTGGCTCTTATTTTTGCATTGTAGGTTATTTTTGTAATGATAAATTTCACAAACGCACGTTGACTGTAAGAAAGTGTGTAATCACACTTTTTGCACTGTAGGTTAAATCTGGGATTACAATATACTGGGATATGTAGCTAGGCCAATCCACATAAAATCAGGCACTGGTATTGTTTTCATTTGTCCGTTTTTGTAAAGAGTTCGGAAAACTGGTGAAGTTGACAGTTGTCAATGCACATGTGCCTTACTTTAAAGCTCATGTAGAGGGTCTCGTCACAATTTTTGGTTGTTTTAAATGTCCGCAAAAACATAAAAATATTTGAATATATATGGAATAGGAATATATAAAAAGAGCAATAACTCTTCCTCTATTGATATTGTCAATTTGTCAGTTATGCCGAAATGACTTCGTCAAAAAGTAAACCAAAAATATTAAAATGTTGTATTTGATCTTTCCCAAGCTCCTTCAGAGAGTTTGTGATTTTATCTGCAAATCAAGGCTAAAGCTTACTGATTCATATCCCTGTATATTGTATTCCCAGGTTAAATGTATGTTAAAATGCACAATGGCTTTTCTCATTTTAAGCAGGCCATAATGTTTACATTTATATCATTGCTGTATATATTTCTCATTCAGTTTGTTTGTTCAATCATATTTTAATATTTACTGAAATTAGTTGATGCATACTCCACTCTTTCGTATTATTTACATTTGTACTGTTGTATACATTGTTAAACACATGAGCTGTGTGTTTCACTCATACATTTATTCATGGCTGCCAATTCCATGTGTTTTGATTCTTTCATTTTAATTTTCCACAGCATAAGCAAGAAGTTAAGCAGGAAATTGAGGATAAATTCTCAGTTCAAGGGGTCTGTTTAGTGTTTAAAGCGGATTGTGGGGTGGAAGCTTTTAATAGTTTTATCTGGATTCACACTTGTCCTCTTAAGACAGCTGGGGGATGAAAATATCATTGAGCTACATGTGACAGTTTTCACCTGTTAAACCCTTATTATCCACAACATTTGACCTCTCACCTTTGACCCTGATGACCCCCTGAACCCAATCTGGCCATGACCTTATAGCTGTTATAGAGGACAAGTGTTTTCCTTATTTCTAATCTAAGGGTTTTGGTTTGGAGCGGCTTGGAGCTTTCTGCTGGTGTGCGGTTCTATTCACACAATAATCTGATATTCCTTTCCTGCACAACAATATTCTCTATTTAATAAAGTTTTCGAAGACAAAAGAACATAATTTGCCTCATTGACACAGTCTTAGAGTCAGAACAATGATTTATTGGACCAGATATTTTCTCACTATATGTAGGACGGCCACCAACCCAAGAAAAAGCCACAATATTGCTTTACTAAAAAAAAAAGGCATTTATCTATGATTTTGCTTATCAAATCTCTAGCACTCTATCCACACTAAAGCACACTTATCCTTTCATTGTTTTCACCTCTAAGAGGCGTTGCTAAGGCGACCATAATGACCTCAGGTAGCCCATATGTCTAAAGCCCCCCTAGTGACACAATTCCAAAACGAAAATAAGAAATGACTTCCATGGTAATCCACTAGTATAAACAAATAGGAATATTTAACAAAAGTACTTAATTTTAATTCTGTTTGAACTAAACTTATGATGCATGAGAATTTTTGTTAAGATGAAATACTTGAGTTTAAATTCTTCTTAAATTCATGAATTTCAGATGATTGCTCGTGAAAATGCACAACTACTGATGGTACTATACTTTAGTAATGTGTTTATAAACATCGTAAAACCCAAGAGCTGACCCAATTTTGATGTTGTTTATACTCAACCCTCTTGTGATTATTTGTGTCATGATAAGCCATCCCACTTAACAACAACAACAATGAGTAGCCTATCTACATGTATATTTGAAAAAGATTATTCAAATTTGTTTTTTGGTAAAATTGAAATAAACCCCTGTTCTTTTCATTTCCTTGTTTTTGTTTTTACAAAGTCTTGTTTTAACAGTGAATAGTTTTTGATAAAAAAACTTCTGTTTGCATGGCATGAACAACAATATATTGTAAAATCTTAGTGGTAGTTCAATTAAACAAAATAGACTTAGACCAAGGAAAAAATTCACATTGCAAATGATAGATTCCAATTACGAGCTCATTATGTATGAAAAAATTATGTGTATTTTTTATGTTGTACTAACCTTCATGGTGATAATGGATATAAAATTTGTAATTGTAATAATTATTGGCCCCTGACTGTTAAAAACGGGATCCCTTATGGATCTGGGTTAGATCCAGAGATTTTGCTTCCCCATTATCTACCTTCTCCAGCACGTAAGCGTGATATACCGGTACGCCACTTTTTATCTGTTCCGGTCGATCTATGTGCTCAAAATCCCCCAGCACCGCCATACTGTCCGAATTCGTAAATGTACGAATAAAGACAGAATGCCGGAGATTTTGCTGAAAACTGCATTCGGGCTAATTTGTATATATTATTATTAACACGCTGATTACTACAAGAACATTTTTTAAACACATTTATTTCATCTTCTGTGATTAGAAGACAGCATCTTGCCTAGCAACAAATTCAGAATTTCCCTCTACAATTCTGGAATGGAATTAAGTTTTGGGTACATACAAATGTATAATTATTCGATCAAAGAAAAAAATCATTTGATATTTGCAAAAAAACGTTGATTTGATTTTATAAATAGCCCTTTTTTAGGGACTTTAAAACAGCTGCCTAGATGCAACCCTTTGGATTGATATCCGTACTTGTATTAGTACCACGATCCTGTCTTTGAAACAACGCTGCATCCAAACACACCTTCCTTAGTTGTTTATGCTAATTACATTTTGGACTGGTATAAATACTCAAATTGAACCTTGTATTGAAAATATCAGTAGAATGGAGATCAGGGCTGATATGGAACAAAATTAACCTTCAAGAACTTACATTATTTTCGTTATTTTGGGGTAACACTTTTTCTCAGTTTGAACAGATTCTTGTTCAGAAATTTTTTTTTATTCTTTATTTTTATTTTTTTTAGAAAATTTCAACCTGCAAAATTCTCTGAACTAGAATCTATTCAAACTCAGATAGTCTTATCCCAAAATAAAGAAATACTGTTAACGCTCACTTTCTAAAAGACATAAAAGAAAAAACAAATTTTTCAAGATCTGGATAAAATTACTTTTCAATATCACTTTGTTTATAGCTACATGTAGACATGAATTTGGCGCCACCATAGAGTAACTCTGTTACATGGAGGCACTCAATGAAACCAAAAATACAAGTCCTGCAAATAATCCCAATAAATTGTACATTTGAATAATTAATTCATTGTTCAATTTTAATTCTTTTAAAACGTATTTTATGCATCAAGGTTGACTTTTTGTAAACACTTTAATTGATCAACATCTGTATGCCAGTTTTCAATATTGGTTGAAAAAACTCCTTGATATCCTGCTTGTATATTAGCATGGTTTGCTTTTCTGTGTGTTGTAATTACCTCTTTCCATAAGGAATTGTCCATGGTCATGGGTTTTCAAACGCTGTTTTTTTAACGCACCAATCAGCTGATACTTGCTTTTACTTCTGATAATACATGCAATATCATTCTCAGCCATCCTATAACAGTATAATTTTGACCATGTTTAGAATGTATAGTAACAAGTAACTGTTCGTCATCTAGGAAGATAAACTTAATTAAAAAATAAAGATATTATTTATCTACCAACATTAAGTTGCCAGGAAATATTATTTGAAATTTAAAAGATTCAACTTAAAGCACAAAATTTAACTTTGTGTTTAAAACTAACTTCTGCCAATTTATTATTTTTTTTTTGTCTTTTATTCTTTGCTTTTGTAAGTTTAAATATCTTTATTCATATTGAAATAATTTGAGTTGAACAAAAAATAAGTTTAAATTATTTTCAATAAAACGTCTCTGTTGTTTATAATGGTTTCGAATTTTGTTGTTCTATAGCGTCAGAGAGAGGAACTGGACAAAGAATTAGCGGACCAATTTGGTGCCGACCCTCCCCAAGTGAATATCTGCCCCCCATCTCCCCAAAACAATGAGGATATTAAAGCTTTACCATCATTCATGTAGTAAGTTGACAGAACTATTTAAGACAAGAATTTGGTAACCTGGTGCTCTCTGAGCTAAGACGGGTGGTTGGTGGAAGCTTCCTGTAACTGGGTGCTCTCTGAGCTAAGGCAGGTGATTTGTAGGTGCTTCCTGTAACTGGGTGCTCTCTCAGCTAAGACAGGTGATTGGTAGGAGCCCTCTGTAACCTGGTGCTCTCTGAGCTAAGACAGGTGATTGGTAGGAGCCCTCTGTAACCCGGTGCACTCTGAGCTAAGACAGGTGATTGGTAGGAGCCCACTGTAACCTGGTGCTCTCTGAGCTAAAACAGGTGGTTGGTAGGAGCCCTCTGTAACCTGGTGCTCTCTGAGCTAAAACAGGTGGTTGGTGGAAGCTTCATGTGACCTGGTGCTCTCTGAGCTAAGGCAGTGGTTGGTGGGAGCTTCCTGTAACCTAGTGCTCTCTGAGCTAGACAGGGATTTGGTGGAAGCTTCCTGTAGCTGGGTGCTCTCTGAGCTAAGACAGGTGATTGGTAGGACCTTCCTGTAACTGGGTGCTCTCCGTAACCTGGTGAAGAGTGGCAATGCTGTCTTTACTTAGCACCAGAAGAAAATGAACTTTCCAACATTATTGAAATGCTTCATACCTTGGTTGTGCTATTGTCAATTATTGTTGGAATACACCGCCGTGTTATAAGCGAAATTCCCTGAAGCAGGGCATTAAACACCAACTAATCAAGCTTTCCTGTCACCTTGGCTAAGGCGGGGTGTTGACAGGAGCTTCCCATTAAATCGTACAAGCATGAGCCTACTCAAACATGCAAATCTGACCCTTTTGGATGGTGATCAGAAACCAGCAGAGTAATGTTCTCATTGATCTATTTGATAACTTATATCCTAGTGTCGTGAACTCATTGTATGGGTGTAACAATCTTCTGTCGCAATGATTCTATGCCTATCTCAGTATTGCCCTCACAATATGATAAATACTTGTATCATGATACCTATGTTCTGGATTCAGGCTTCGCAAGCATTAAAATTACAGTTACAGTTACAATGGCAAATTAAAACATTTTGGTTGGTTTGTAAGGTAATAGATTGTTCCCTGACATAAAATCAGTAGAGGATTCAAAATAGTATATTTTTTCAATGTCTCCAACGGGATAGGAACACTGGTCTCCACCTTTCAGGGCAATAATACACAATTATGTGGTATCGCTATACTGAGCAATATGTAATGTAATATTGTATCATAGCGTCAGCATGACGCATCTGTGAATCGATGCACCCATAACTCATTGTGGGGGCCCGCAGGCCTGGCTTAGTGGTAGTGAGTGCGCTTCCTAAACTGAGCCTGCTTGGATTTACCATTCATTGGATCGAGTCAACTTGTCGACTATCAGGTATATGATCGAGTCACATGTTGTGGCTGTGACAATCGCATGGTAGTTTTTACGAGTTTCCTCATGGTTTTCCACTGTAATAAGGCTTTGTACAGTGTGAAGTGGACAATCAGTCGTCATATAAGTGAAATACCCTTGATTACAACGTTAAATCCCAATCAAACAAACAACAAACCTAACTCATTGTGTGTTGTGATTTCAGTAGCTCAGTCGGGAAGACAAACTTAAATCAGAACAGCATCAAGGATCCCAGAGACAAGCAGATCCTGGAACCAAATGACACATCACCCCGTCAGGGCCTCGATAATATCAGTCTTACGGATTCAAGTAAGTATTTGGGTCTGTGTGCATACCTGATCATGCACACGTATCAGGTGTATGCGTAGAACCAGAAGTCTATTGAGCAAAAGTATGAAACCTTGCCATTACCCAGTCTCAATGAATGGCTAAAACATGCTAAGGCTATTTTTACCGTTTCTTTAATCTTATATTTTACCCATACAGCATCAGTTGATTCTGCCATTCAAACTGCTCGAAACGAACGAAATCACCCATTTCTTACACATTGAGTCATACGGCACCATGAAAGTCACAATGCTGTGGAGACAGGGTAATGGCTGGTTCTGTTTGATAGACTTCTGCTAAAACTGAGCGAGCAATGTTATTGATCCATTATTTCCAATAGGACACTTTCAACTAAACTCTGGCTACGAATAGTTTGAAGGAACATATTTCTCCAATTTAATTTTTTTAGGCCCTCTGGCCAAGGGCAGTTTATTTCAAGAGAAGCGATGCTGTCTTTACTTAGCAATGGAGGAAAATTAACTTGTAGTTAGCCAGTCATTTGGACAGGCAAGATTTATAAGAGTATGGATCTCTGACAGACAGATTTCCAATTCTTCTTGTACATGTAGCTTAGACAGGGATAGTTCTCAATTTAATGCCATGTTATAAGGGCAGATTGAATAGGTGGACATTATTTAAGAACATCTACTGGGTTTTAAAACCATTTCTAAAAGGAGTACTTCCAACATATAAAATATTAATTAGTCGCATTTTAATTTGCCAGATAACACGAAACCAGCAGGTAAATTCTTATTACATTTGGTGGTTGATTACTTGGTGATAGTTTTAATTAATGATAATCTTGGTAAAGGTTATAATAAGGTGATGGTTTAGGTATCCATTGTCCAAGAAATTGTTTCTTTGACCAAAATTGAATACATTTATTATGTTATGAAAACCGTATCGTCCGTATGTATTTAATATTGAATAAAACAATTTTGGGAGAGCTGACAGGAAGCTGTCTGTTGACTTTGTGCTTTCAGAGGTAAATTTATTCACCCATTGGGTTGGCATGCCATCATACAAGTGAAATAACCTTAAGTATGGCGTGGTGTTGCCCTGGTGCTCTTCGAGCTAAAGGGGAACAGGAAGCCAATCTGTTTGTGGTGTCTGTGTTGCATCCTTGTCCTGTATTTGTCCGGTCTTGTCTTTGTGTGTTACCAGTGGTGTCAAGGGTGGCTTCCTCCACTCATTGGGCTGGCACACTATCATATTAGTTAAATACCTTTGAATATGACGGTAGTTAATCAGCGTCCTGGAAAGTCATTGTCTTTTTGTCTGTTCTTCTCTAGACACTGCTTTGACCACTGTTGAACTGATTGGCCTAAATCTGAAAATAATTCTGTTTACTAGTACACATGTATTCTCATTTACTTGATATATGATTACATTATTATATAGTTTGAAACTTTTTTTTCTGAAATCTTTTATTTCTCTCTATTTACTTTTAGTGTAAAAAGGCAATCACTCAATCAATCAATTGTTGGGATAAAAAAACTCCTCTCAAGACTTTATTCCCGCCAAACTATTGTTTACAAATAGTTATATTTTATATAAATTTCTTTGGTGAATAAAAGTATCAAATCAAATCATATCAATCAAACAATCAATAATTTGATCACTTTTCTTTCAGTGGGCTCAGCAGACAGCAGTACTGAATTGAAACAGTCCCCAGTAGTTGAAGAGAGTGCCTTTGGGGGACCAAAACCCATGTTGCCCTATAGCTCCATGTTTATTTTTGGACCAACTAATCCGTAAGTTTTTGTCTTAAATTTAGACAAAGACTGATTTCAAACACCATGTTTTTCTACATTCACTTAATTGTGCACCTTTCTGTGGATAAGCATATTTCAGAGAAATTTATCAGTTGGTATTAAAAAGATGAAAACCTTGAAGAATAATAATTTCTACCTGTAGTTATTGAGTATGTCAAAGGTTTATCTCCACTGTTTTTTGGTTTAATAATTATTTCAAAAACAATACGAAAAACCTGCAGTTAAAAAAACATGCTTGCAGAGCTGTATGCATCTTCGCCAGCCACAAGTTGTATTCCGAGCTTCTCTGCATTTAAACCTTGGCAGATTATTCACATCTAATCACATTGAGTTCCAAGCAATTGATTGGATGCAAAGGAACTCCTACGAACCAATCAGATGTTGGGGTGCGAGAGGACTCTGCTAGTAAAAATGTCAATAATGAAAGTGGGAAGTGTTGCAGAAAAAATGGAAAAGTTCGGGGTATTCAGCCAATGCGATGAGAGTATTGCATATATACCCACGCATACAGACACCAGCCCCCATATATACACCAATAGTGCTTTACAAAGTTAAACAGTTTGTAAATACTAGAGTATAACATTCAAGGATATGTAACGTTATCAGTGCTTAAACTCAAAACTTGGTCACTTAATCTGCCATGTAACCTAGCTGTAATTCTATTTATATGTGATTTATCGGCCAAGGGTTGTAATGCCGAGTACTAGAGTGCCGAGGGAAAATGAGTGGGTAAGGTGCTTATAGAATTGAGATTAAAGGGGTTGTCTCAGTCTCATCCACCACAGAAACTTTCACAAGAATAGGATTTCCACAATTTGCAACTAAATGTCCATTATCTCTATTTTTTCAGAATTCGGCGTTTCTGTCATTTTGTGGTGAATCTTCGTTATTTTGATCTGTTCATCATGATCGTGATCTGCGCCAGTAGTATCGCTCTTGCGGCTGAAGACCCAGTCAATGAATTCTCCTTTAAAAATACCATCCTCAACTATTTTGATTACGTCTTCACGGGAGTTTTTACTGTAGAGATGATACTAAAGGTATGCTTCTTGTTCCTGGCAATACACCAATTAATCTATCGCCCTGTATTTTGACAGTTATCCATCTATACTGCCAGAAGTCTATCAAGTAGAAGTATGAAACCAGCCATTACCCTGTCCCAACGGCATTGTGACTTTTGGTGGACTTTC
>JARFOD010105197.1:0-16067 GCA_031763545.1 Mopalia muscosa
AATCAGTCAATCAATGAACAAATCAATCATTAATCAGTCAATCAATTAACCAATCCATCAATCAATCATGTTTGATCAAGAATTTGACACAAAATATTTTTGTACACAAGTAGACTACTGTAGTGCAACTGCAGAAAAAGAGATTTAACTAGTGCAATTTTGAGGAAATGTAGAACCGTTTTAAATTCACCGAATATTTCAGATTTATTATAATAAAGACGAAATATAGTAGTGAAGGGAGTACCTCTTGCTTTGAAGTTGTGGACATTATTAAAATTATCAGTGGAACAAAAGAATGTATTTGGTTTTGTATGTTTTAGAGTGCGCTGACTTCACGTTTGGGAACAATTGTGTTGGAGAGTGTCATTGTCGTAACGAACAAGAGGTGTGTGACAAAAGAACAGGTGTCTGTAAATCCGGCTGCTCTCCAGGCTGGTCTGGGAATACCTGTCAGACAGGTGAGTGATTCCTCATACAGGTACAGTTCCTGTTTATTTTCCCTTTCTTCACAACAAAATAAAGAATATAAAACATCTTTTTTATGAAAACTCAGGGCCCATTTGCTCAAAAGTTTGGTTTTTTTGTCTAACACCAATAGTGTATTAGAGATGCATGTAGACAATATTGGATTTCTTTTGTTTGATATATTGTTGATTAGAGCAGCTAAATAGAAATCTTGGCAAAAGACTGTGTGATTCACGCATATTGGTCCCTATTTGTCTAATTTTTGGAATAGTGCTTGTACTATAGTGAGCCATTCTCTATTTCATGCTGCCCAGTGAGGGTAACAGAAGCAGATTTGTTTGTGATGTTCTGTATTTGTGTCCGTCGTCATATAAGTGAAATACCCTTGAGTATGATGTTAAACGCCAATCAAACAAACAAACAAGTCAAGCAAACATTCTGAGCCAGTAAAAGATACCTTTTACTGACATGACATGACAACTGATATATCATGGTTTCAAAATGGTTTCTTTCTGGTTTACCACCAAAGGCAGACCTGTACTGTTGGGGAGAATGGACAGAACGGTGTCTTTCCATAGTTTATGAGGGCCATTTTATGGGTTTCCCAAATTGTTTGCTGTGTTCATTCAACTTTTGCATTTTGCTACGGATTTGCACAACTTTTGTCAATTCGATCACCGATGAAGTTTGTATTAAAAAGCAATTTTGACATATTTGTCATTAATGCATATTAATGTTTTTAAAAATTGGCACCGATTTTATGGTTTTCCCTGAAAAGACTTCAGTACAGACCTGAAAGACAGGCAATACAAAGCTGTCATATCAGTTAAATAGTCGGATGTTAAACACCAAACAAATAAATGATTTATGTTTTTTATTTTAAAAGATTTCCAAGTTATATAACATGGTTATATGTGTACATCTTCTGTGAAAACAGTGAATTAAAAAAGAAAACAAAATTCATCCTATTGTTTTATTTTCCTTTAATTATCCAAACTATACAGAAACCTGTTTTATGTCACTTCTACCAATGATTATGGCTTTACACTCAAGTTAAAGAAACAAACTTGTGGCTAAGGTTCAGATTTATTTTTCACATGTAAAGAAATTTTTATTTTACTAAAGATTTTTCCTGTTTTTAAATATTTATTGCTCCCATGTAGAATTATGCTATATTTGTAAAAAAAAAAAATTATTATTGTCCATGTCTAACGTACCTAACTACATGTATAATAAAAGGTTATTATACACAATAGATGACACCGCTGATTATGACGCCATGTTTTTGTACAAAGCTTCCTTCAGTGGAGTAGCATGACATCAGATCTTTTTCCAATCCAATATGACATTTAATCAAATCCAATATGATATTCTATTATATCGTCACATGATACAAACGGAGTGTTTTCATTGGATAACACATCCACATGTATAATAATAGCTAGTTATTTATGTGCAGAGAGAAATTCCTGGGTGGTAGCCTACATCATTTGATGTGAATAGTAAATTATCTGAACAGTCACTGGTTGAATGATTTCACTTTTGTCGATACCATTAAAAATTCCTCTCTTTATTAAAAAATAAAATAACAACTTTCCACATAGATTTTTTTGTAAGTTTAAATTTTTTTTACAAAACTTAAAGAAAAACTAGTTTAAATGTTTTATTAATTTGTTTTATATTTCACTTGAATGATATTATTTCTTTTGCAAACCCGGTTTGAAAAAGAAAAACAGAGCCCAAATATTAAGAAAAACAAGAGCTAATAATGACGACAAAATGCGATAGTAAAGAAAACAAAATGAACATTTGAAAACAAATTTGCTTCATCATTTTTTCACTCCTGGCCATTATGATTTTTCTGTACAGTGTACAGAATGAAGATCTTTTTTAACATAATCTCTAGTCAAGCGTAAGAACATCATGTCGATTGGAATTTATTTAGTAAAATAATTTACTTCTGATAGCCAGTGTAGAAATATAGTTTAGTAATGGTTCCTGAACTATTACTTTCCTTTCAAAGACAGGTTGTTGTTCTTTTAAATGATGTGTTATTTTATTTTTCAATTACTCATCAAAGACTTGCAAGGCCTCTGTTGACCATGTGTAAAATTGTCTGAGCTAATCTCTGGTCAATCTAGAAATAGCATCATCTATGATCTATTAATCGGCCATTAATCCCTTTGACTTCTGCATGATGCTGATAATGCCTGACAGCCATTACCACGGATACCAGAATAGTTAAAATTTTTGTGTGCAAATTTAATACTATTGTCGTTTTTACACAAGCTGCCAATGGATATTATACTTAGGAAGCTACATGTAGTATAAACGTGTTCTGATCAATTGCCAAAATTATCCGAGGAACTGTTTCAATAATTTTTGTTTAAGTTTTTGTTTCTTTGAATTTTACATATACTTAGAGTATTTGTACATTACTGTTGCCCATGTGTTTAAGTCATTATTTTCTTGATCTGTGTTGTCTTACTTCATTTTATGTCCACCATCTTTCTTTTATGCCACTGTTCTTGGGAGCCTTTGAAGTTTTATTGGGGGCGAGCTGGATATGAAATGGAATGATGGGAAAATTCACCCAGTGAGTCGGCTCCTAGCACAGAGGGCAAGGAAACGTATAGCTTCACACATAAATATAGTAACCAATAAAACAGACACGGGTAATTTACAAAGAAATTGGCCACATACTAATGTAGGCACCCTTTTGGTTATACACAGACTATCCTTTGACTCATCCTTTGTAGTCTTCACTCAGAATTCCGGTTTGTTAGAAAAAATGGCTACCAAAGTAAAATCTTGTTGATAGCACGGATGTTTTTCTGAACCCTTTGAAAACAGCAATTATCTAGGAATTTAAGGTTGAACGTTGTTGTGTCATCTCTGAACCATTGATGACAAGTAGATAATTGTGCAAAAAGAAACAGGTTTGATGAAGGAAATCTGCCATGCTGTGTAATATAATTTTGATTAATTTCCCAAAGCCTGGTTATGTAGTCAGTCATTTTTTTACATTCCAAATAAAAAGGTTATTCAACTGAAACCATGAGAGACTTTATATTTATAATATTTTATTATTTGTAAAAAAAACTTTTTTGGAAGTCATAATGAAAAAAATCATTAGAAGACAAAGAAGAATAAAAAAGAAAGTAAAATATTTTGTCTTTGACAAGATCCTTTTTATTTAGAAAGCTATAGATAGAAGCCGAAGTTTTTGATCTATGCTATCAAATCTAACACTTGACTTAATGATCACTTTTTGTCTCCTATTGATATCAAATCAAACATAATAAGACATTAATTTACATTGGTGATTTGTATTTGTTCTAAAAATTAACTATTCACTTTTTTATTGCACGTGTATAATAAAATAAATTATACATTTTTATTTTTAAAAATTTTTTTTTCTATTTTTGTGGAAAAATCAAAATAAAAATCTTATTTTAAGACAGTGTAAGTCATGTTCTTTGTCTTCTAATTGTGAGAATATAAAAGCTTTAATTTATTGTATAAGAGTTTCATTGTTTTATTAGTTTATTAATGTACTCATTCAGACATAAGTTTTCTTAAACACAAACCTGAGACAGAAAGCAGGCTCAAGCTTTATTTTACTCTATAGTAGATTCGTAAATTTATGGAAGATTTTTTTATAGACGTTTAAAATGAGCAGTTTTAAATTGTGATTAACAACAAGATGTTCAAAGCTTTTCTGAAAGTCTATAATATGGTTATCAGTGTTTAAGCCTATGAGTCAGTCTGACTTTTGTGTTAATGTAGTCCAATTAACACTCAACAATTAACTTAATTTATTTTGACACAATGTAGTCGTTTAAAAAAGGCTCATAAACAATGCCATAAATAAAGACTACATGAGTCACAGGGTGTTCACAATGGCTCTGTTTATTTGCCTAGCTTCCGAAAATTCCATCTATGATTGCATTCTTTTACCCGACACATACCTGAAGTCAATGGAAAGTTATGTTTTAAAAATTCACCTGGAACTTTTTTTTTTTTCTAAATTAAAGTTTGACACTTAAAGAATAGGTATGATTTGAACTGCCGTAAGCATCTCTGTTTAATTATAATGTGAAGTCGGGACATGTTCTTCATTTATTATAAGACACTGTTGAGTATTGTTAATGATAGGCATGTGTTTAGATGATTAGATATTGTTCATCCCTTTGTCTCTTCGTCTGTCCTTTAACTCAAAATGACTAACTGTTATTTGTTCTCAAATACAATGATTGTGGCATTTACTTGGAGAGACAATCAGGCTGCTCTGTTGCTTCTTGGGGTAAGGTCACTGATGGAACATGTAGCTGGTTCAGGAGAAGTCCTAGACATACTGTGTCATACTCACTATTCCAGGCCCCATGAGGGAGCAGGTGGGCCATGGCCCTGCAGAATACTCCCTCAACTTCCTCGGTCGATCGTAAGAGGCGAGAAAAGAGGTTACTTTCTGTTGCCCAGGTGTTCGCAGAGCTAAAGGGTAACGGAAAGCAGATTAGTTTGTGATGTTCTGGATTTGTGTCCGTCGTCATATAAGTGAAATACTTTTGAGTACGACATTAAACACCAGTCAAACAAACAAACAAACAGGATAAGTCCTAGACATACTGTGTCATACTCACTATTCCAGTGCTTATCTTTCATCCTTTCATAGGCCCTCGACCATGGTTCATTTGTGAGCAGGAGTAATCGCATGTCATCCTGTAAGTGAAAAACTCTTGAGTATAATGTTGAATTTTGTAGCCATCACAATAAACAATTTCTCCTGTGGCAAGAAATGTTTTTCTTATATCAGAGGTATAAGCTCAATGGGGAGCTTTCTTTTGACCTGGTGCTATTTGTTAGGGCACTCTTGATATCTACTCTTCCTCTAACTGCACTCTTGCAGGCTTTTTGAGGGAGCTTCATGTTGCTATGGTGCTCTCAGAGCTGATCTGTTTGTGGTGTCTGTATTGCGTCCTGTTGTTGTCTTCCTGTATTTGTCCCGTCCTGTTTGTTTGTTGCCAGTGGTGGTGAGAGTGGTTTCCTTCACCCATTGGGCTGGCAGGTCGTCATATAAGTGAAATACTTTTAAGTACGATGTTAAACCCCAATCAAACAATCTTACTGCACTCTGCCATCATACAAGTGAAATACCCTTCAGTACGACCGTAAAACCCAATTAAACAAATCCTCTTACTGCACCGACGGTTGGGAGGGAGCTTCCTGTTGCCCTGGGGCTCTCAAAACTAAGGGGCAGCATGAAACCAATCTGTTTGTGATGTCTTTGTATGTATGTTGACGTCTAATTGTCCTGTCCTGCCTTTGTTTGCCACCAGTGGCATTGCGGGGGGTTTATCTCACCTGTTGGACTGGTGTGCCGTCATGTGAACGAAATAATCTTCAGTATTGCATTTAACTCTAAAACCAATTTCTTATACATGTAGCACCCTGTTTTAATTTGTCTCCCATCACAGTGTGTGTGCTTCATACTTTAGCACAGTTTGTTGCCAGAGATATTGGAGGGTGCTTTGAAATGGTTTCCATCCTCCATTAGGCTGGTATACCATTTTATCAATTTATTAAAAACTCACTAGGATCAATCTGACTAGAATCACACAAAGTTTGTTACAAGGTGTCATTCCAGATTTGTGGAAAAAATTCTTCAACTTCATAATGTAAATCTAACCTGGCCATCCAAGAATTTTTGTAAGATTTATCTTGAAATATGCAACTTTTAAAATCTCACATATTTTTAAAAAAATATTTATATTGATGAGTGGTATTCATTTTAGGTACTTTGTGTATCATTCTTTAAGCTTCGTGTAATTGTTGACTTAAATATTTGGAGATGAGGTCAGAAGATGACCTGACTTGTCCTCTGTGGGGACAGAGGTTAGAGGTCGACCACGTGCTATTGTCCCACACCTGTCTGTCCTCCATTGTTATACACTTATAGTCTCAAAATATTCTTGCTTCTCTTTACCCTTTTATGTTATTTATACACCCTATTGTGTACAGCTAGCTTACTTTGAGTATAACAGAACAATAGTATCTGGGTGACAAAACCCCGATAAAATGACCCAAACAAAAAGAGTGTTTCATCCCAGTGAGCTCATTTGGCTTACCCCACTGGTCTCATATACACTCGTACACAAGGGGGGTTCAACACAACACTGTTGTCGCAGGCAACGGAATACTCCGGATACCATGCATTGTGTTCTTCTCGCGCCTTAAAGGGAGGTAATGTGCCTTTATTCTGGAGAATTAGAGCAGAACTAGAGACTTGCTACCGTCACATAGAACACGTTATACTCGGACTGACCAGTTCCAACATCCAGCACTAAGCGGTTTTTTTTAATGGTGACCTTGATATCAACAAGGTCCGGGAAGTTAACACAAGAATACAACAAACAAAAAGACTGAATTAAAATCTAAAAGCGTACACAATAAGTCTGACTTATTAAATGTATCAAACATTAAATACTTTGTATTGTGTAAATATGAAATATCATCACATAATATTATTTATTTGGGAGATATTATAGTGTTTTATTGGGTTGAATTAACTATTAACAAAATTAAAAACACTTAACTCCTGAACTACTCTAAACAAACTAACAAATATCATTGATATTATAGTGTTTTATTGGTTTGTATCTCCCTGTATTAAGTATTAAATAATTTAAAGGCGCCTACTTCTCAGCTGCTCCTCGTAAACCTTTACTTTAACACTAGTGTTGAAAGTAAATGTTTGGTGTTTTTAGTAAGCTTATATCATGGATGTTAATAGAGTAAGAAAACATCTGAATTGAACTTTTGGAAGTCATGCATAGTCAAATAAAATTTATTTTAATTATATTAGTTTATATATGGATCTTTACGAAGATACTACTGAAAATATTACATGTGTTTATATATGTATAATTCGGAGGTTTTGAGTCATTTAAAGGCGATAACAGAGTCACACCCCTTTGCTAAATGACATTGCCACTTGATTTGCACAGTAGGTCAGCTTGCCTATACTTTACCATTGCAGGTTGTTTTTTTTCAGGAAAAAAATAGCATTAAAATTGTAACTTTTGAAATATATAATATATTTTATTAAGCTATGGGAAAAAGAAATCCATATGGTTTTATTTTCGTTTAACTGTTAATTTCTCAATATTCCTTATACCCCCCATTTTAAAAATAGTGGATTAGCCCTCTTTTGTCGTAAACCGATAACGTTACTTCACAAAGGACGTCACTCTATTGTTGTAACGTCATAACTCGAAACCCCTGTTTTACTTTAAGCTATGGTATCACAGATATGCTGGTGTCAGTCGCAGCTAGGATACATTGTGAAATAAATATTTTTGTTTGGTATTTTTGTATTGTGAAAATGCATTGTCATGTCTGTCATACCCTCAATACTCGACAGCATGTGACAATGTGGATTCTCGGGTTACGGTTTAAAGGTTTAACTCGTTGTATTTGTGTAGAAATGAGAAATAGAAACCAATTCTGATCCTTGGACCAAAAGCATCGCCTGGATTTATAAAAGTTGATTCAGTACAGTAAGTCAGGATAGAAATGCATGTAAGCTACACACTGATAAGCTTGTAACTTGTTATGCATCCTATATTAAGAATCACAATGTAGATTATATGATTCATTTAAACATTTATTTGACCATAGGGTGGGATGATTTTAAGTTTTATTTAACCACAATTGTTTTTTTTTTAACTAATCTTGATTATCTAAGAGACTTCTCTTTTAGCTTACCTATGAAACTTTATTTAAGAGGAGTTATTTTTTTAACTAATCTTCATCATCTAAGAGACTTGTCTATTTGCTTACCTGTGAAACTTTATTTAAGAGGAGTTATTTTTTTTAACTAATCTTGATCACCTAAGAGACTTCTCTGTTTGCTTACCTATGAAACTTTATTTAAGAGGAGTTATTTTTTTAACTAATCTTGATCATCTAAGAGACTTCTCTATTAGCTTACCTATGAAACTTTATTTAAGAGGAGTTATTTTTTTAACTAATCTTGATCATCTAAGAGACTTCTCTTTTAGCTTACCTGTGAAACTTTATTTATGTGGACCAGGGGGTTAGCCAGATATCAGAATTCAGGTGTCAAAAATGGCCATTTTGCTTCACTTTTCATATAACTGGGTGTCAAATTTTGACAGTTTTCCTATCTCCTCCATGTTAAAGTTTCTTAAAACAGGGAGTCCAAATGAGGCAATTGTTCAATTGTCTGCCTAAGCCCTTGAAGAGGACAGTATTTTATCTATCTATGTTTTCCAATTGAATTATTTAAATTCATGCTCATACTTTATTGGCTGAGTCAGTAAATATTCAAATATTCTTTTTTTTTGTTCTGGAGTTTGAAATATTAAATAATTTTAAAAAAAGCTTTTCAAAGGAATGTTACATTTAGTCGCTTTATCTATTGTGATTTGTGGAAGGTTAGGAGAGAGCCTCCTATTATCTTGGTGCTCTCAGAGCTAAGGGCCACATGAAGCTGTTTGTGGTATCGTTGTATTCTATCTTGTCTTGTTTTTTGACAATAGTATTTAGGGCGCTTTTGTTCACCCATTTGGCTGGCATGCCATCTTATGAGTGAATTAGCATTAAAACCCAATCAATCAATCAATCAATAAATCTCTATAGATATTCAAATATTATTCTGACATTGTAAACAATATGGTCTTACATCTTTAACATCACATGGGAAATCTGGTTGAATGTGAGTGCTATTCCCCTTTACGTTGTACCGATTACCTGCAGTCCTGTAATTTTACATAGCGTTAAATTAGATTTAAAAGCAGTTAGACATATTTGCTTGTTTATAACTTCTTGTCACTTTACAGATCTTCATGTAAGCAAATTTGGTCAATGTATACAATCCCTCAAAAAAAATCTGATAGGACTGGGTTGTGAAAGTTTTGAATTCACTGAATTGTTTGGCCTATAACTAAAACACAGCCCCTCTATCAGTGTGTTTTAAATCCATATCTTATTGATATTCATAGAGTCTTTAATCCTGGAACTCTAGAATACACAATGGCTCTGAGTCTCTGATCAGCCATTGGTGCTCCTGGTGGGATTTAATACCTGACGTTTCTCTGATCTCTTCACTTCATTGTCTTTACATAACCGTCCTCACTTTACTTTGCATACCTATTAAGGAGAGTTACTTGAAGAAGTGAGCAATGGTTAATTAGCCCGCGGCCTCGTTAACAGACTCCTCAGCCTAGGACTTTTCTCACTATATAATAGGAGATGATGATTTTGAGACATTAATCATAAGATAAGAATGTAAATACCTTCGAAGAGAGAAAAAGTGTCGTATTCATAATTTACTCGATTTCTAAAGTGCCTCTGTAAAAATCTGTTAGAGCATTGCGTACACATACAATATACATAATGAAGAAGAGCATAAAAGACTTTTGTGACTGATAATGTTGTCTTAACACTATTCCAACAAAGAAGTTTAATAAAAACATGAGCAATAAGTGTGTCTCTGAGAGTCAGGTGAGTCCAGATTTGATTTCTACTACTAGTATATATGTTTATCCTCTTTCACCTGTGCAAAGATTGATGTAAGTTAATATTCTTAACATGTGTAACATAAAAATGATAAAACTGTAGTTTGTATGTAGTTATAATTTTTTTTTTTTACTCATTCGTACATCTTTAAAAATTTATCCATGGCTTAAAATTAATAAATTTACTGTTTGCCAACATAGTTTACTTCCAAGGCTTGAATTCATAAGGATCTTAAAGGTTGTTGCAGATATGTTTGTTTTATGATTTCATTCCTTTAAATTTTCAGTTGATTTAAAGTTGTTCTCAGCTCAAATGTGTGTAACTTATTGTATAAATAATTTGGCAATCTAGATTATTTGTATTGTATTTGAGGTGGGTCTTGCTTTTTATTCTGTAAATTTATCTGAATACATCTTTAGATATCATATGCTCCATTTAATGTCTTAGTTGATATACTCAACCTATAGTTGTATAAAGTTTTACTTACATATATTTATTATGTAATATAAATTAGCCCAGTTTATTTTGACATTATATTTTGACATTATATAAGGCTCTTAAAATCAGCTTGTCATTGTCACTTTTCTTACAGATTTTTAATGTGTGCTTGTGCCAAATTATTTCATATCTCGCACCTCGGTCTTTGTGACATGTCCTTAGGTGTGGTGTAGCATTCTGCAACATATAAAGGGCAGTAACCCACTTGTTCACAACTTCTATTTTATTGCCGGCACACCATTCAGAATACCTGTAACTCTTTTATTACAAAAGTTTTATTCAAAGTCATAATTGAATTGTTTAAGGATCGTATTTACGGCATGATTCGATATTTTGAATCATGCTGTTTTATTGTATTTTTTTTTACATCTAATACAGAACTTGTTAGGTACATGTACTCTGTTGGCTTTTGCAGACAGTAATAAAGACAGGTAAGAAACTTTTCTTCAAAACTTTGTCTTTCGACCATTAGGTATATGAGTGAGTAACACAATGTGGCAGTGTTTTTTTTGCAAGGTTTCCTCTCAGTTTTCCACCGTATATGTAAGCTTATTTAAGCAAGGAACAATCCTTGTGTGAAATGGACAATTCTCTGTCATATAAGTGATGACTCTTGTGGATGACACTGAACCCCAATCAAACAAACATATTTCTATAAAATTGTTTGATTAGTAGGCCTCTTGGTTGATGAGTCATTTTGTAGAGGGAAATTTTCTTTCTTGGAATATACACTTTGTCCATGTTTTGGACTATTTCTGTTTGTGGACAGTCTAAGAATGGATTCATTCAAAAAACTTGTCAAGTACACTGGCACATGAGTGAAATATGCTTAAGTACATAATGTAATATTCGATAAAAAACCCATACCCTCAATCACCTCAAATTTCGTCCATGACAGATCCTCACTTATTTGCTTGTTGTGACAATATCACTTTACAGTATGTAATCAAACAAATTTATCTTTTCTGACAAATGTTGGTGCTTTCTAACTGACAAGCGGGCAGTTGGAGGAAGCTTCATGTTGCCCTGGTGCACTCAGAGCTAAAGGGGAATCGGAAGCCGATCTGTTTGTGGCGTCTGTATTGCCTCCTGTTGTTATCTTCTTGTATTTGTCCCGTCCGGTTTGTTTGTTGCCAGTGGTGATGAGGGTGGTTTCCTTCACCCATTGGGCTGGCACGTCGTCATATAAGTGAAATACCCTAGAGTATGACATTAAACCCCAATCAAACAAACAAACAATCCAACTGACAAATTCATCTTCTGCCTCTCAGACCTGATTTGCAATAATAATTTTTGGGGTGAATTTGGGGCTATCCAGGGTACTCATAATTAGGCTTGATCCCAATTTGTGATCCATCAAAAAAACCCCAAAAAAACTGATGATACAACCATAGTTTTGGTGAAATCTTGCATGTAGAAGATGCGGGCTGTTGGAGGGAGCTTCATGTTGCCCTGGTGCTCTCAGAGCTAAATGGGAATAGGAAGCCGATCTGTTTGTGGTGTCTGTATTGCATCCTGTTGTTGTCGTCCTGTATTTGTTTGTTGCCAGTGGTGTTGAGGGTGGTTTCCTTCACCCATTGGACTGGCTCATAGTCGTATAAATGAGGATAAATATTGACAAATATGTTTCTGTCTTATTGTGTACACCTAGGATGTGGAGATAGCTTTGTGATCTAACATGTAGGTGTGAAATGTGATGTAATAACGTAACCAATTTAACAACAGTGCTTTTACTATTAGAATTTTATTTTTAATTTGACTGCTATTAATTGAGGTACCCTGCAACCGTGGCTAATTGCTTAGCCTGTCTGCCTTACAATCCTTCTTAGATGTACAATATACAGGTTTGTGTCCTTCTGTGAACCATCAGGTGTATGAATGAGTCACACATTGTGGTTCCAGCAATTGTGGGGTGGTTGTGACAAGGTTTTGTTTTAGTTTTCCGCCACTTTTAAACATTGAACAGTGTGAAATGGACAATCTCTCCTCATATAAGTGAAATACTCATGAGTACAATGTTAAATCCAAGTGAAACAAACTTATTTGAGTTAAATATTTTGATTGTTTATTTAAATTCTTCTCAGTACTTATGCCAAATCAATCAATCAATCAACCAAGGCCAGGAATTATATAATAAGTGTGTTACTGACTTGATCGTCCACAATCTCTCCTCATATGAGTGAAATACTCGTGAGTTCAAAGTATAAACAAGTAAAACAAACTTCTTCTCAGGCCTTATGTAAAATCAACCAAGGTCAGGAATTGTTCACTTTGTTGTTTTAACAACCAAGCCCTGTGAACCAATATACCTGTAGTTTTCAGGACTATTTAAGTAGTAAAGGGTTGTAATTGAATTTATTTGTCTAATTTTACAGCACTGAAAATAATACATTTGTCATTTTCCTATAATTTTTTACTATAAGGCTTTTTATTCTGACTTGAATGGTTTATTAATTGTGTTTTTAAATTACATGATATACTATTTGCCATAGAATTTTGAAATGCCCATAACCATTATGGAATAATACTATCAAATTCACTATTTTTTTTAAATTTTGAATTCCAGTAAATCCTGGATTGTCTCCCTTTTTCTTCCTGAGAAATTTCACTAAGTATCATATTTATTGGTCTGCAACGCTTCAGTTTTGGTAATAGTGAGATATAAATAACTTTGTTTTTGTAGTGTTTTAAACACCAAATTTGCTTCAGTATATACACCTTTTTCAATGGATGAGGGTACAAAAGTTATTCTGTATATATCAAAGAGATATTTGACCTAATTCATTGTATAATATGAATCGTTAACTAATTTATTTATTCTGTTATCTATAGAGAAGTGCAAGATGATATACCTTATTAAAAACTTTACAATCAAAATTAAAATTACAGGAAGTATTTGACCTCAATTTAACATTTCATTATACAAATTGATCAAAGCCTTATATGGTGAAATCGACTCATTGTTAAGTAAGAAAGGAATTTTAAAAAAAGGTGACCCACATTTGTTGAATAATATTATGGATTGATATTTTTATGTTATCTGATGAAAATGTAACAGTGACAGTGGAAGGTCAGGGGTCAATGAAGAGTGGATTAATCTCATTGGCTGAACTCATTTGATTTACGTCATAAAAACTAGAGAACGTTTTGGCATAATGTGGAGTAGGTTATCTACCCTTAATCGTTCAGCTGTTAGATCAGCGATTACTTAGGATGGCTACTGGATTAATGCTAAAGCCGCTGACCCAGAACTGGGAAAGGTCTCCTCAACAATCTAACACAATTGCTGCTTAATTAATTGGCCAGCTAAGATATGCTAGTAACGAGCTCAGATATCTTATCGCTTCCCATCAGCTAGGTTTAATCAAGTGCATGTCTGACTCAGACGCGGTAAAAACAGACATAGCTAACAAATTTGTGTTAACTATTCCTTGTCGAAAGAAAGTATATAGAAGTCTATTTGCTGGATGATTTCTTTCTATTGGAAGACAATATCAGAGATACATTTGTCCTAGTTTTTGTAAAAAAAATATGCTAAAAACTAATCACAAACTATGATAATAGGACTATTGAACTTCCTGCAGTATGTTTATGAATGCTAATCAGAAGTCTCAACAATCTTGGCCTTATTAAAGCCTTAAACTGGACCATCTTAAACACATGATGGTAATGCACTGGATAAACAATAAGTATATCAAAGCATATCATTAATTTGTGTAATGTTGTAAATGTACTGTCCAAGTCCAAAATGACTGGTACCTTTCTGCATCGATTCTTCTTAGTTTCTACATAAGTATTTTTTTAAATAGGGGAAATATTTAAAAGTACAATGTTAAACTCTAAGACAAAAAGAAAATTAATAATTGTTTTATCTTATAAATTAATCACTTAACATTTTGTCTAAATATAATTTTTTAAATTAATAATTTGTTTGTTATAAACGCTAAGCTGTTGTAATCTGACTTTTGGGGTTTTGGTTTGAAAATTATAGGCAAACCTTTATATGTTAGGGTTAGGAGACTAATGGAAACCAGTCAACTGCATCACAAAAAGTCATGTTTAGAAGTAAAAAGTGCAGTTCTATTCAACTGTAAATATATATGTATATTGTTTATTGTTCTTATTTTGATTGTCATTTTTAAAAAAATGTATTTCATATATATATTTTTTATAATCTATTTTCTCCTTGAGTGCTTTTGGCTATACCAAGAATACACAACAAGGTCCTTCTAGTTAACATGGGTACAAATATTTCATTTTAGTGGATAAATAAGCGAGACACCATTATGAATACTCATTTTTAAGAAATTTAAAGAAAATTAAAACTGCTTATATGGAAGTGATACCCATGATCTTTGTCCCCTGTGCTCTCTTGGTTAGGGGAGCATGGTTTATAGTGTGGTCAATCTGTCTCTTAAGATTGGCATTTAAGCCGGCTTAAATCTCAAAAATGGTGTAAACCGGTTCAACGTTGCCAGTGTGAACACACAACAGTGATTTCAAGCCAGTTTAACTTCACCCACCTCCTATGTACCTTTGGGCAAATGTTGAAGCTTAAGCCTGCTTAAAATGCCTGTGTGAACAGAACCAGCTTAAAAGCCCCAGATAAGTAAAAGATGTCACATGTCGTGCATAGGGTGAGTGTGACAGCCAGTGTGAACGGGAACAATTCTGAGCCGGCTTAAAGCCAGTTAAGACAGCTGTCTCTGAGTTAATTTACATTGCTATTATACATGTTTGTTCATTTGAGCATCCTTCTGGAGTCTAGAGGGATAGTTTTAAATTGCTTTGTTGGAATAAAATATTATACAATCAACAATTTATATTACAAAGATGGGAAATATAACAAATTAAATTTAAAAATAAAATAATAAAAAAAAAAAACACTAAAGAGAAAGAGAAATAGATTATTAAAACAGGAAAACAAAATGATGTCAAAACATGTAACAATGTCATGGTGTCAGTGAGCGGAAAAACTCTCAACCTCATTCACAATAAAATCAAGTGTAACTTCCTGTGTGCTTAAGATTCCTGATAATGTAGCTCTCTATCTAGCTCTGAGCAGTTATCAACTCTCTACATAGGCTTTACATATACAAAACCTTCTCCCAGTGTACATAACGTGTGTTCATCTTTCAAAAGTAACTATATAAATACTTCAGCATATGCATATAAATGTGATATTTAAAAGAAATATATATGTTTTTAATATTATATAAGCTAATAGTGCATTTATTTGTGAAACGGATGTACTATGTCAAATGGTGCATGCATCAAATAAATTTATAAAAAGATTCACAGAAAAGGAATTTAAAGGAATCAAAGTATACAGAGAATTAATTAAAGGATTAAAATATTTCTAAAATAAAATATTCCTTGAAAAATATTACTTGTGTAATATGTATATAATTTTGTATTGATGGCATAAGACAGAAAACCTAGAACTACATGTACTTGATAAAGTTCTTAAAACCTTGCCCCCTTACCAATGTTACAACATTGATAAGTTGAACAATTTGTAAGCGGGGGGGGGGGGGGGGGGGGGGAATGGGGGGGGGGGG
>JARFOD010105208.1:0-16067 GCA_031763545.1 Mopalia muscosa
AGGTGTTACTTGCCGTGATGCTTTGCGCGCTGCGATGTGTGGGAATCTCTGGCATTTGGGATGCCATTTTCTATGACATAGCCTATACTAAGGAAGTGTTGCTGCTTTATCATGTGGTGTGAAGTGGATGGGTAGCACCGCACTACTCAGTAAGAAAGGGTTGTATCTATTGCTGTCATTGGGGGGGGGGGGGGGGTGTCTTCCCATAATGATTTTCACAGGGTGGAATCTCACGAGAGTTAACGAGATTTGAAGGGAGGTGGGTTGACAGCATGCCACAATCGAGAAATGGCCCTCGTCTCTTTCACGACCGCATCCGACAGCGGCGGCACCCGCACCCAACAGTGGTGGCGGCGGCATCCCGACCGGTAGGAAGTAGGTTATGGCGGTGTGCCTTTTCAACTATCACACGGCGTCACGGCGGCGTTTTGTGGCGTTATGCGGCCTTCTGCGGCGTCACGACGGCGTGTTGATTTCTAATTTTATTGGTGGAAAAACATGGGGAAAGACGAATGGCTGGTTTGTATCAGTTTATCCGATTGAATCGCAGGGAATGAGGTTTTCCGAGGGTAGCACTTGGTCGAATAGATTCGTCACAGCGTTACTCAAGGTTTCGCCTGATCAGAACTCTAACATCTCTGACAAACAACGCTTTGATTTCGTAACTACTCGGTGTATTTAGGAGCTGGGTCTATATTTATAAAGCTACTTTAGTATTTCTTAAATTTAACAGAAACTTTGTTAAATACCTAAATACCTAAACACTATTTTGTGTAATTTGTATGATCTTTAATGACAAGTTATAAGTAAAATGTAGGAAATTCTTTCACATTTAACTTAAAATCATATGACAAGCTAAAATTTTCCAAAATAATTCTTAACTTTAAGAAAGTAACTTTATGAAAAACGGGCCTGGTTTCAAATCGGGATGCTATATTAATTGATGACGCATCATATCGTAATTTCTAGAAAAACGACGTTCACAAATAACGCACATAAAAGACATCCTGTCTGTTCGTCTGCAGATCAACCAGTGATGCAATTGAAGGAAATTGGCTGTTTAAATGCTCCATGACAAGACAGTTGACTAACTTAACCTTACGTGGTGGTCGCCATCGACACAGTCGTGACGCCACATGATACCATTGTGACGACGTCGTGGTACTTGCAAGTGGACAAATGTGCGAATTGAAAGGCCACCCCGTCGCTTTGACACACCTCTGCAGGAAGGGATGCCGCCACCGCCGCTGTTGGGTCGCCGAAAGAACCACCACCCGCTCCTATAGTACGTACCGGTACTCAATATAAATATGTTTTTTTCTTTTTGCATATTTGTATGCCCGACACACCATTTATATTTTAATAATAATCGTTTGAATTGATCGGGACGGTCACCAAATAATTGCAGGAAAAAAAGTCACACTTTTTGCGCAAAAGTTAACGTTATGTCATGGGGTTTCGCTTCCGGTTTATACTTGCATTTTTAATTGACCTCTGAAAACATTCACACACAGGAACATGTCGGAACATCCGTCGACCATTTCCGCACCGGTACAGTTATCTCGGCGCGAATAATTCAAACTTCGCCGGTGTAGGTATTTTAATAATAATATAGCTCCAATGACGCCATCATATCAACACGAGAGTAGCCTTCTGGCACAAACACGTGGATAACTCAGTTATCTGATGAATGTTAATCCATGCGAGTTACCTCCCGTGAAATGATCCACTCTGCATCATAGATTATTTACGGTACAGAAATACGGAACGAAAAGAGTCGAAGGATGTTTTCACAAGCAGGGAAGTATGACGTCGTGTCACCCGAGGAGGGTTTACCCGGGGAAGTTGCGCGAACGCAACCTAAATCGGTAAAGTCGCATCCTCACGGTACGCTTTATCCTGACGACTTAAGGAGATTCCCCTTATTTGCAGCATTTTGATTGGACGATAAAGAAGTTCGAAACAGTCGACCAATCTAAAGTGGGCAAATAACGGAAATCCCCTGGAATCGTTACTACAAATCGCACCGTGAGAATGCGCCTTAAGACGTCTAAATACAGAACCGACGGGGCTAAGTGCTTAGACCCGTCTCCATTATTTACTGTAAAGATCTGTGACCTATTGGTGGTACGTACCATACATAATATATGTATTGATAATAAAATAAAAAAACACACACACAGTCACACACACACAAATATTAATTCACCCTATACAACGCCTATGTGCATAATTTAATGAAAATACCCTGCTTCTATAATGTCTTCAATGGGGGATATCCTCATCTGCAAGAACACACCCGGATGTAAGTAAAAATTTACAAATCTCCCTTCAAAACTTACTACGTGCAGTAGGCCTATGCTTAAATACATCGGTAATGAAGACTTCCGTGTCTTGAATGTGTGTGTGTGGCTATTTAGTTTCTATTTTTCGTCTCTCGAATAGTTTTCTCTTCCTCCCTGTAAGTATTTGACAACCAGTAGGCCTAATTCTGTTCAATACTCTAAATTAGATCTTGTTTAGATTGCTGTTATCTTTCAACTTTATAAACATGATTCTAGGTACAATCAAACTTAACAACTCTTTTCTAGATATATAAAAAAAGAGACAGGACAACAAATATTTACTTACTTTCTCATAAAGAATGCTGGACTATGAGAAACTTGATCAGCCTTCCTATACATTAAGCATGGGCTTACTGTTAATCCACATCAACAGTACAAGCAATGATAAATAAAGATATGTAGACTGTATCCACTGACCCGGAGAAATCACACCTACCGGTATTCTAACTGAAATGTTTGCACCATGACTACGTACACTACGTCACAGTAGGTGCATGGGTGTGGTGACGTACGTGGTAACTCCTCTGCAGATATATAGCCTGAGGGCAAGCACTCGGTGGCGCTTTCTATATAATAAAAAAAAGAACACCTATAAAGGTCACCTGGTGGACGCGATAGGTTGGAGTCTATTAACTGAGATATCTTATGTGTCCCTTTTATCTTCAAGACACAGCTGAGCATTAAGCAAAGTCGGGGTTTTTTTATATATATATTACACGAGCATATACCACACTCTGGGAGTAAGGAACAAATTGCTGCTGTGGTAACGAAAATAATTCAATAAAATCATATCGATCGCTTACAATATTATCTGGTCCCATATACGGTTAAAAAGCGATGGGTTTGCACGGTATACCTCATATTGGAGCGAAAAAGGCACAGTTTAATAGCCGAGAACTTTTTCGCATAGCTTTACATTTAAACAATCTTATTTTTTACGAGTAGGCTACCCCGTAACCTATTTACGTCACTATGTTTTTTATCTACGGCGTCGACGAGTGTTTGATGTAGTGCGGATGTTACTGATAAATTGGAGTGATTTGCCATGAATCCATGTTGATGAAATGAAATAATGTTATTGGTTTCATCATTATTAACTAACATACACGCCTGTCTCTCGATAATTTTACTAAATTATGGTAGAATAGATATAGGTCGATAACTTCCGATGAGCTGAGCGTCCCCGGGCGGACTTTAAGATGGGTGATAACTTAGCAGATAATAATGAGTTTGGAACGATTCCTGTATGGAAGGAAAGATTGGTGATGCGTGTCAATGACTCAATGGTACCGTACTAAAATGAAAGAGAAACTAAGAACCCCGTCAAGTCCTGCAGCAGTTGATTTAAAATGATCGATGGTTGGCTGAAATTTAAGGGGGGAGTAACTGTTCTAAATTGAAAATGTTTCTCGGTTGTTTCCAGAAAGTAGCCTAATCAGTAAAATTGGTTTGGGGATATGGAATTCGTTTTCTGCAGAATATGAATTAAATTGTTGGCTATTTTTCTTTCATCGGATATTTCCTGGTGATCTATAGGCTAAAGATATGATATGATAAAGAGGAGTTTTTATTACACGGAGGAGAGGATTGATTGAATGAGTGTCAGCGCAATGGGATCCTTTTTTCAGTTTATACTAAGCGAGAATAAGCAACCCATAAGTGTAGGGGTGGTATCTCATTAGGCCGATTTGTAAGTCACGTTAATTCATGAGCAGAAACGGTCACGTCTAAAGAGGTGACTTATAGTGGTCATTGTTATATAGATGTTTAAGAGGTTGATAAAAAACTGAATAAAAAATAATTCCATGCACGTAATATTTCAGTATGTTAAACTATGTACTTTGAGTAACTGGCTCTATAGTAGAACAGCCACTTGGTGGAATGCGTCTGAATACTGTTGACCCCCATTTACAAACAGAGTAACTTCCCTTGAAGTAAATCTCTAACGAAAAAAGGTCAGGTTTTGCTTGAACAGACGACATTTGCGGGAATTTTGTAATTGCAGAAGAAAACTTTGGCAGTTTATCTAGAACAACGAAACTAGATTTAAACAGAACACTTAACAGTCGATCATTTAATATGCCATCAGGTTTTTGCGGATTTACCTATATGAGCGACCGAATTTATATTGTTCAGCAATATCAACTTGATAGACTTCTGGATTAACATCATGTAATCAAATGTGTTTTAATAGCAATGACTTTAGGCCTGATGAGTAAAACCCATTTTGATAGTTTTGTGATTTCTTGCCATTCACAGTACAGTACGTGTGGAATTCTTTTACTGATGTGAACATGCCCAGATACCTTGGATTGGACTATTTGACAGAGGTTGGTTCGTGTTTTTCAGCTGTTATAAAAACACAGTTTTGGAAGGCAGCAATAACAGGCCATTTTTTAATTGTTATAAAATAAAACAATTAATATTTTTTTAGAAGTCTCGGATTATGTACAATTCAAAATTCGATCTTGGTTTCATGGAACCAAGCACTTTCACTACATTTTCTTATAAAAACAGGCATGAAAAATTCTGAAATAGGGTAAAACTAAATAACCTCACTTTTTTTCTGGGAAATACCAACTTTTCAAATGTGTTCATTTAATAGGAAAACGGTTGTACCACATTAATCTGACAGGGTTTCATCTGGCCATGAAGCAAATTCAAGAAAAACTGAGAGTGTACGCCCCAAATCAATAAAATACTAGATTTGTCAGGGCTGAAACATCAAAATAAACAGCCGGACTCAACAAGCCATGCCCAGGTGCATCAAAAGCATATTTAAGTTTGACAGCCATCCCTTGCCCTACAAACTGAATTAATCCATGTGGTCCCCTTGGACTAAATATATGCAAGCATTATATAGAGAAAATAGCAGGACCAGGTGGGATCTATAAGCTTACACAGTGACAGGGTTGTTGGCATAAGCCTTTTGACATAGTATTAGTAATAATTATCCTTTGATCACTGGTTATTATAAACCAGTTAAGAAAATCATGTGACACTGACTGTTTTAAACATGTCCTAATAAACCTTAAGACAGTTTTCTGGATATGCTTTTTTCTCTGAATTATTGATGAAATACTGCTCTTACATTATTTCTCCATTCTTGAGAAAGACAAGAAAAAATAATGAATTATTCACAAACTGGTGATCACATGACATAGAATGGGCTCTTTATCTATGACTAATATGTAGTTTTAAACAAGACATAACCTTTTAATTTTGTTATGCAATGCTGAGTGGTGGGAATCTCAATCCAGAAAACCAGGCATACCTAATTGGAGTAATGTGTCATAACGATTTCTACTGAAGAAAGACACTTGTGCATGAATTTTCAGAGTTAGACTGTCTCCAAACCAACCAGTTTTAACTGTGGCCAATTTTATGCTGAGTGCTTTATCTCATTGTTACATCAAATTATTTATTTTATCTTTATGCAATTATAATTAATAAAATATAATTGGATTTGCAGGCTTTTAATCAGAGGCGGAATTTTTTAAACAAGTCGGTTTTGACAGTGCCTCAGCATCTTGAATATGTTGAGAAATATGGACACTCTGGTTTTGTATCGGACTCCCTTTACAGATTACCATGGAAAAGAGGTAACGCATGTTAAATTTGCAATTTTTTGCTGCAATTAATCTTTTCACTAACGTCCTGTGTTCTCACAAGAGTTTCTTATTATGTAGGAATAATTTTAAAGATAAACTACATGTATATTCTTTATACTCAAATAAAACAAATCTAAAAGTTTTTATAAAATGCTTTGCTACTCAAATGCACAAATGTCAAACTTACAACATGAGTACAACTACTGAATGGTGTCTGTTTTCAAAATGATGTTTTCCTTGTTGAAAAAAGCTGGTCATAGAGCTCAGCAAACTACCTTGCTCAATGCCGATGCTTCAAACCAAGGAAGCATAGACTGCTGTGACTTTTGATTTCTAGTCTGTCTTAAAAGAAGTAATTATCATGATTTAGTTGACACTAAGTTAAACTGCTCCTTATACAAGAGATAAGTTAAGCTCAGTGGAAAATTCATTGTACAATTGTTAGTTTTATTTATAACAGCTAAACCAGACAACACATTCCTGTCACAAGAAGCAGGGAAGGCTGAAAATGACATCAAATTGCTTACCAATGGATGCAAAGTCCCAGAAATAGAAAATATCTGCAGGTATTATAAGAACAGGCTACAAATCATTTTAGATAATGTACAAAGAAATCTAAAACCATGGTTTACTGCTTACCAATGGATACAAAGTCCCAGAAATAAATATCTACAGGTATTATAAGAACAGGCTACAAATCATTTTAGATAATGTACCAAGAAATCTAAAACCATGTTTTACAAAAAATTGAAATATTAAACTTATAAAACATTTTTAAAAGAAATAAAGCCTATGAGTGATCCTGTTTAACTGGATTATATGTTTGATTTATTTTACAAATGCTTTATATAGAATTCAGTGTGAATAACTTATTATTCTTCAATAGCCTACAGTTTTCAGTTTATACATACAGCAGATTTTCTAAGTAACAGTCAAATTTGCTGCAGCATGCCTGGATAGTGAATTATTTATATCATTTAATGTTATCATTGTAGAATTCATAAAATACACACCACTTGTGAAGCAGAAGGGTAATTACCCTATAACTTCTATAAGTTGAGACACTCTAATTTTGGGACAGGCAACAGAAATAACCTATAAGACCCCCTGTGGTAAAGCCTATTTCTCAGTCCCAACTGCTAGAAGGTATGTCACAAGTTAAAAAAATTAAACACAAAACTATGAACCTGTTAGCTAATCAAAAAAAATTCTACCTCATTTTTGTGCTTTAAAATCTTCTTTTTTTTTGTTTTGCTTTTGTTTTTGTTTGTATGTTTTTTGTTTTTTTCTGTAGTAAGCGAACTAGTGAAATTATAACTGATTCACAGTTCATCCCCAGCTCGAACCCAGCTTCTCAGGAAGCCTTCCCTGGCATCACACTCGACACAGTGTTTGAAAATTCTGAAGAATGGAAAACCTTTGACAAAAAAAGCATTCAGTATGAAGAAGAAGTGTTTACAAAAGTGGACATGCAATCAGGTTTTGTATTTCACAAGAAAAAAAACCTTGCATTAAGCAAGGATATAATTATAAAAATTTTGTTATTTTGCTTTTCAGAAAATGTCTGTTTGTAATCTTCATAATGCAAAACGTTAGACAAAACAATCTATAATAAAGTAGGTTTGTTTTTGTTTTTGCTTTAAAGTGTTAAACATTTCAACGTCTGGTTATATGTCAAGTTACTCAACTAAACCCTAACAGATCAATTGCACACTCTTTTAATCAAATGTATGTATGTGTTGTTGTTGAATGCCACATAGTGATCCGTTCTGTGACTCGCGTGTCTTCATTGAGTATTCAGTTTGTACTTTAGAACAAACATTTATACCAGAACGACTTGGGTTTCCTCTAGGATGGTACTATTATCTATTAACAAAGGTGTGAAACTGTCTTTAGAGCTGAAACTGTCATTTAAAGACGAATATGTGTCAGTGGTGACGAAAGTGGTTTTCTTCAGCCAATGGGCTGGCATGCTGTTCTGTGATGGAACCTTAAGTGCAGCGTTAAACTTCATTCAAACAAACACAAATTAACATAGCATAATATTTTGAATCATGCTGAAAAAATATATCTGAGTAAAACTCCAGTTTATGACAGCAAAAATAATAACAGTTTGATGGACTAAACATTTGCAAAATTAAAGCAAATGTAATACAAAAATTTAACAGAACTATACTTGCTCCAAAAAGAACATATATACAGCAATGGAGAATACAGGGGATATGGGGTCGTCGCCACCCATTAGCCTTGGTATACTAATGCTGAACTCTGAATGTGTTCTTATTTTTTTCAAACAGACCATGAAGAGTACAAACTGGAGGAGTTTATTACAGAAGAACCATTGTCAGACTATCTTCTGAATTTGCCTTCAATCAATAACCTTCTCTCCAGACTACAGAAATATAACATCACAGACCCTCTCTCACAGCAAGATTTGGCAAAGGGTCCAACTGCATTGTTTAAGTATGTCAAAGTGGATTTACCTGAACAAAGAGGACTTTTTTAAGATACTCCTAATACTGCGATGAAATTGTGCATTATGTTGACAATTTATGCAGTTGGACTTCTGGTTCTGTTTAAATCATTAAAATATAATAAAGTCAGAGTGGAATTGTTCACTTGTATACCGTCAAGAGGATTTTGTAAAACATCAAGTACCATCTAGCAGTCATTGTGGACAGTCATAGTCAAGGCTGTATTGCTCTCTTTTGTTAATCAATCAATAAATAATTTATCTCCGACCAAACCTTGCTCTTTTCTCGCCCCTCTTCAGAAATCAAGTACTATATTGTACTTTACTTTAGCTTAGATTATGTTTGTTTTAGTGCTGATGTTTGTCTCCAGGGATACAGCAATGTGAAAGGCAGATCTGTAGTGGAAGATGGTCTGTTAATTGAACAGTTTGAGAAAGTGAATCTTTTCCCCAAAACTACACCTAAGGTTTGTTAATCTATGTAAATTTGATGGTATTTATATAGAAAAATAAGGTTTGGTCATGTTTTTCAACTGATTTTAATGAGCTCTCATATTATGTGTTAAAATATCTGACTGACTTTTAAACTTTACAGGAAATGTTAGAAGAAGTGATATGTGAGACCGAGCTACCACCCCTGATAGAACCTGGCTCTGTTAAACATTTGACTAAAGGATTAACTGCAGAAGTGCTAGACAAAGAACCAACTATTTCAGAGGGTATGATTAAATGTTATGTGACATAAGATGTTAGGAAATCCAGCATTTGTTCCTTCATTTGCTGTGGCTTAGTGGTTTACATGTTTAGACTACAAATCATCCTAGGTGTCAGATGTACCATTCCCAGGTTCAATTTCCCATAGGACCTTATGCCTATGGGGAGTCAGTCACATTAGGTGACTGAATACTCCGCAGTATAATAGGTAGGAGCGTGTTATAAGTGGACCATCCATCAGTATATGTTATGTATGAATGAAATACCTTTAAGCACAGCATTTAAACAATATCGACAATTTGTTTTATCAGTGTCAACCCCCAATCAAGCTACCACATAAACGTCATTAAATCCATTGTATCATTGTTTGTTTGAAAATAGCATTGATGTCATTTCTGGTTTCAGTGCTGGACAAACTTACAGAAAGAAAACCTGTTGGAATTTTTGATGTAGAGTGCCTTCCAACAGAAGACAAAAAACAATTAAGCTTTATTGATTTAAATGGAGGTAATTGTAGGATTCACTTTTGTCAAGAGATACGTTAAATATATTTCTAGTTTGCCATTTATTTAGACAAAAGTTGAAGGCTTAAGTTAATTAATACATGAGTGGGATAAAAATATAACTGTTTAGAAACCTTATTATGGTCATTACTTTTGCTATTAATTTTACTATTTATTAATTTCTAGACAACAGTTTAGTAATGCTGATTGAAAAAAAGAATGTCTCGTTAATAATTGTGGGGGATTGACATTTTAAAGCTGAGTTTTATTGTTGTAAAGCCCAAGTTTTAATTGTTTTGTTGAATTTTATAGGTTGTGAATTTGAGAAAGTCTGCTCTGTGGAGCGTTTTTTTATTGAACCTGTGCTTGAGACGATGTCCTTAAAGGCCACTAAAGTGGACTCCTTGCTGGATTCTCCTGGGAAATTCATTCAAGAAGAACTTTCACAAGAGGATGTGTAAGATTTAAAGCTGGGGTGTCCCTTGGAGTTAACCATTTAAATACACTACCGAATTATTTATCATTGACATAAACATTGGTGGGCTTAAATAACATTTTGTCGAGATAATATATGGTGACTGATGAGTTGGTGTCTTTACAGAAAGCAAAATGGTTTCATTTTGCAAAAATTCACTACCCTCAGTCATTTAATAAGGTAACACTGTAACAGTCATCCATGCATTTTAAGGAGAAAATATTGGTTATCACTTCACGAAAATGGTGCATTAAACACAAATAGAGGTATATTGCTGTCATCATCACACAGAAAGTTAATGTTTGTTTCTCTATGTGTTGTAGATGTTTTCTGAGCCCACAATCCAAAGATCTGTTATATAAGGCTTATTGGAAGAAAGAGAGATTCCTAAATGAATCGCTGTCGCTTCGTTTAAAAGGTGAACTGGGAAATCATGATTTCATTATTATAAATGTTTTATATTATAAACCTAAAATTGTTTTTAAGTATGTTCTTTAGATTGTAAGTAATGTTATTTTATTAAATGTAACATTTGTAGAGATTTAATGGTTTTTCAAGATATGCTCCTTTAAATTTTTAAATACTGAAAAACACTAACACTGTACGATGTGGATGGCCTTATGTCAGTGTTATAAATCACCTTAAATGTGGTTAATTAATTATTGTTATCACAATTGTAAAAGTTTCATAGCATATTTACAAACAAATGTATGCCTTCTGGATAATATTGATGCTTCCTAACGGAAAAGTGCATCATCCATGTCTCGGAGGCAATAATTTTTTCAATAACTACCAAAATAGTAATATTTAATATGGGCAATATTTTAGATGATTATGGGTATGGTCTCATTTTTAATTAAACAGAGCCAGACATCTACGCTGAGGAGTTAACCTTGGAGTCAACAGTGGTACAAATGCTTCAAGCTATATCTCTGAAGAAACTTAACATTTCACTTGATGAGGAGTTGAACTTGATGTGGGATCCTTTAAGAAAATTCAAGACACAGACTGGATTACCTTCATTGGAAGTAGAAACAGCTGATGTTTCCCTGTATTCTGGAGACGCAAATTTTCCTATGACGCATTTAACAGATTATTATGCTTCGGAAAATTATGAAAAATACCCCAATGTTATTTTGCATGGTTTGTCTTTTATCATTTTGTATTTATTTATTTTGTTTGGGAAAAATACATAAACCATATTTTCATACTGAAATTTCCAGTGATAGGCAGAGCATGCAGAAATTATGTGAAGAGGAAAAGTTAATAATTCGTTTTAGATCTTGCTATTTTCGAGAAACAAGCCTCTTTTACCATTGATATACTCTGATACATAATTATGCCACTGATATTGTACATGCAGTTATTATAAAAAAGACCTTACCTCTTATACTGTTTTCTAATAAATAAGACATTTCATTTAAACTTTGGTCTGATGTCAAATCTAATTTAAAACTAATGTATATGGCAAGCATAAATTTTCTATTTATCAACATCCCTGTGCCAGTATGATAACTTTTTTAGAAATATATGGTGAGCATGGTATAATTTCAGAAATCAGCCTATGAAAATTAAGTGAATGACAGTTGTCCATATCCTTTGTTTTTATAGGTACTGTTTTGTTGTGTTGAGTTTATCTTGGTTATACTTACATTAATTGTTCTCTTGATCATTTAGCAGGTGGCTGGAGGGAACTTCATGTTGCCCTGGTGCTCTCAGAGCTAAAGGGGAACAAGAAGCTGTTCTGTTTGTGGCATCTGTATTGCGTCCTGTTGTTGTCATCCTGTATTTATCCAGTCCTGTCTTTGTTTGTCGCCAGTGGTGTCGAGAGTGGTTTCCTTCACCTATTGGGCTGGTATGTCATCATATAAGTGAAATACCCTTAAGTACGACGTTAAACCCCAATCAAACAAGCAAACAAACAGTCTTGGTTATACTTCCATTCATTGTTTTAGAATGGTCGGATCCAGTTTTACCGCAGCCTGTCAGAGATTCCGGTTTTGGAGCACTAAAAGCTGCCATTCTAGCCAGACAACAGAAAGGTTTGCAATTCAATTTACATATTTCCTTAACTGTACTATCAAATGTAAAATTTCATCAAGTTCTTGTGGATGTCAACACTTCTGGATAAAGTGTTTAGAAATCAAAATGTTGTGATGTGAAATTAAATCAAATTTATGAGGTTTGTTGCTCTGGATTTGGAAAATATTAGAGGCTTAATAGTGATTTTAATTTTTAGACATTCTGTGTACATAGGATATTTTGTCTACTTCCCATGCCAGCTTGAGTGTTGTTTGTTAACCAGTTTTATGCTACATGTTTGCTCCAAGCTTTTGGGGTTTTTTGTTGTTTTTTTTGTCACATCTAATTCAAACAACTACTTACCTGCTTATAACTGTATGAATCCGTTGTAGTATATAAGCTTTTATCATCATAGTACAAATCTTTGGAAATGAATGCCTATATTTATTGTTGTTTCTAACAGATAAACTGTCCGCACTACCCTCAGGTGCTCAATCCAAAGAAAAGAAAAGGCAGTCATCAACCTCCACCAATGATAATATTACGACCAAAGGTACACTGAAAATTTCTGTATTTATTTAGATTTCCTTTTTTATTGCAAATCTGTCAGTTGTCACGTTTATTTTTTAATTATAGATCCTGTTTGGTTTGTTTTTCATGAAAATCTTGAGGGATAAAGTTTTATTCTGTTGTACAAATAGATTCATTGCTGTTCAACATCCTTGAGGTTCAAAATTGTTATTCACATACTATTTTGCTGTGCTGTATCTTGTGATTACCCATATAACCTATATCCTGATATTCTTTGTTTGCTTCAGTGGTTCCTTTTGTTGATAGATGTGATAAATTCTCTGAGGACCCTTTGAATGACTTCCTTATGATGAGATCAACTCAAATCACTTCACATACAAAAGGTGGGACATTCGCTCTTCTCTGTCTGATTTTTTTACTTTCTCTTCATGCACAGAGTTTCTGAAATAAACAATTGTCTCCGATTTAATCAAAATGTTTTATTATTACGTAACTTTTTAATTTTATTTTTATGGAGTAAAAAAGTTGTATGATGGCAAATTCTTTATTTCTGGACATCTGAAACTTAAATTTTGTTTGGTTTTCAATCTATTAATTTAAAAGTAAATTTGGTAAGTACAAATGCAGGTAGTGATTTATATTAGTAATTCAGCAATTAACCAACAAGAAAAATTTCTGTCCATAAAAATGACTATGTTTGGTGTTTTGTAATAAATTTATTTATGTTAAAAAATTACAATAGATCATAGACTTAATTTAATAAATATTGTGCTGTAGCGTTCTCCACAGAAGGTGTATTATCATAACACCACTGGCTGTTATCCATACAACCTGATGTAGAGTTCATTTCAGGACGCCAGGCTTTCAGGATTATTCATGATTGATAGCTGCACAGTAAATAAACAAACAAAACAACTCTTTTTATGCAAATTTGAGTAAGATTATAGAAAGGTACACTATTTTGAAACAAATACACTTGTATATTAAATAGTTTAGTATCAAGTATTGCCACCAATCACTGACAGAGCACCATTTAGTTTAGAAGCACATATGCTGTATAGGCTTACTATCTTGCTGTATCGAAAAAAACTAATTTAGAATCAAATCAAAAACAGGTTGAATTGTGACAGCCCACTGTTTGATATTTTATTCTCTTAAACACACATTTCGATAACTTTAACAAGAAAAAGAATGACTGAGTGAAAATAAACACAAAAAGTGCAAGAGAATTTGGTTTTGTGGAAGCTGGTGATACAATGTATTTACACAATAGTTTGTTCTCTCAACTCAAGAAGGCATCTTTCATTACAACACAGGTAACCCCATGTTCAATTTATTTCTTAAAGATATGTCACTATGATATTGTAAAATCAAAGCTAGTATGTAAATATATAGTTGGGCTCAGCAGCTAATCAATGTTTACCAAGCAAAGCTGCAGGTTAAGGAGTCCACTGCTTTGTAGTTTGCTTTATACTTTGTGTTTTGTTATGACAGACCCCTCCCCACAAAAGGAAAAAAGACTGAAGTCATTAAATAGGTGTCCATCCAAGCACACATCACCAGAGAAAAACAAGTCCAGAGTGGTTACTGTCACCTTTTCAGGTAAATGTTTTTAATGACTGTAATGAAAGCCCATTTGTGCATGAATGTTTATTATTATAAATAAAATTATTTTCTGAGGGTAAATGCATATAAATACCAGTAAACCCAAATTATCTCTGTCAGTTTTAAATTTACTGGTCTCCCCAGAGGCCTCATGACAAATTGCTGATATGTATACCTTCATTTACCTTGTACAAATTAAAGCGTAATAATTGTGATTATTATTGTAGATTTCATCCTATTATTGAAGGTGTAAATTACCTTCTTCTTCTGTTCACCACTTAAGCAATTTAAGATTGTTGACACATAATAAAAGAAAACTACTTATCTTCTAGCAGTTGGAACAGAGAAATAGGCTTTACCACAAGGGGTATTACATGTTATTTCTGTGGCCAAAATTAGTGTCCCAACTTTCAGAAGTTATGGGGTATGTTTAGTAGTGAGTGTTATCCCAAAATTATCCCTTTTTAATGATAATCATTTTAATTTAATTATACTACAGAAATTATTTCATTATTGTGCAGCATGCAGTATACTCAAGGTTTAACCAGTTACAGGTAGAAATGCTTACTAATAGTGTTTATTGTTAAACACAGAGTATCAACATGCATTGATTTAAATTATAAATGTTGAATTGTAGATGAATATGCTGAGGTAGCTGAGGTGTTGCTAGAGTTTAGTCAGCCGATCTTGAATCACCTTTTCCAAACTGGAGTGCTACCTGAGCATCAACACCTGTCCACAATACCACCTGATATGACTAGATTCTTGATCAAACAGAGTCAAAAACAAAACAAAGGTAAATTCAACTTAAATGTTACTTTCCTTAAGGTTTGTTTGTTTGACTAGGGTTTTTTGCTGTTCTCAAGGTTTTTCCTTTTTATGATGATGGATTGTCCCATTCACACTGTTCTTCCCTAATTACAATGGAAAACCAAAAGGAAACTTTTTAAAAACCATCCCCATGATTGCCATAGCTACAGCATGTGACTCACTCATATACCTGATGGTAGACAGACAGACACAATGTCATTAACGATACATGGATTAGGGTTACTAAGCACACACGCTAACAAGCCGTGGGCACAGGGCCCTTGTCTTAAGGAATGACACGCGAAAATGAGGATGTGTGAAAAAAAGGGGACTAAAACGTTTTTCTTCTAAATGAGTGTGTAAAGAAATTTCCTAATTTATATCTACACAGCATGGTAACCATTTAATTCATATTTTAAGTGTTAAAAACCCTAAACACTAGATGTGGCCAGTTTCTATATAAGCTACTTCATGATTAGAATATCTGTTAATAAATTAAAAATAGTAATAGCACTAATATATTGAAAGATTATGGGATGATATTTGTATTTTCTACACCCCACACCAGGTCTCAACACAGAAAAAGCAGTACTTCTCCTCCATGTAGCAAGTTGTGTTTATAATGTATATCTGCATTGTACTCTTGAGGCTGCCATCTTCTGTTTGAGTGCCATGGAGCAGAAGTATCAGCAACAAATTGAAGGTGAGTGTATTTCTGTACTGTTTTAACTGTACCTTGCCTGACCAAGGGCAGAATGTTTAAAGTATACTCATACAGGTTCTAACTGCACTCTGTCTGACCAAGGGCAGAATGTTTAAAGTATACTCATACAGGTTCTAACTGCACCCTGTCTGACCAAGGGCAGAATGTTTAAAGTATACTCATACAGGTTCTAACTGCACCTTGCCTGACCAAGGGCAGAATGTTTAAAGTATACTCATACAGGTTCTAACTGCACTCTGTCTGACCAAGGGCAG
>JARFOD010105219.1:0-16066 GCA_031763545.1 Mopalia muscosa
CTGGTTAGAACCGGTTAGAGCTGAGTAAAACCAGTGCTCAAGGTTGCGTCAGGCCTATAAAAGGGAGATGCTTTTGTGGGTTCATCTTCATGCCGAACTCACCTACTGACCGGTCTACTACCACCCTGCCTGCCTACCTACCTACCTGCCTGATCGCTACACAGATGATCATGAATACGCCCGATGAACCCCATGAGGAACAGCCTGAGGAACCACCACAGTCACACCAGCCCAATCAATGCGATGGAGACTTATGTACAGTCCCAAGATGTCCGAGGAGATTACAACGCCTTTACGATCACGATGGGGATGTTGGTGGAGGGTGGTTAAGCACCCGCATCCGAAGATTGAGAACACACCATGTGAGGGATCATACCCTGAGACAACAGGCCACTCGTGCTGGTGACGCTGGTGAGATGTACCAACCACACGTCATCGATTATAGATGGTTGATTCCTTAAATCGCCCTACACGTATTGATGTAGTCATGTTGACTACCTATGAACGTGACACCAGGTCTAAAAACAGTTTTCTTTTTCCTTTAAGGGGCACATCTGCAGGATGGCATCAATTGCAATCTATAGTAATTTAAAAAATAACAATATATTTAGCATTTGTCCACAATCGAATTAATTTTAATGTCGGATTTCCAATCGTTTAAATTATTTTCTTATTTGTAAATAAGTGACATACATCTAGATTATTTGTCAGGAGAATGTCATATTTTGTGATGCTATATTTTGTTTATAACTGTTCGTGTCTTACCATTGGCACATGGAATTTCCTGCTACTTTAAACGGGATAACACATTTTGCCACTAAAGAGATATGGCATAATAACTAGAGTTGTCTTACTTTGTATATTTCTCACATCTGTGACATTCTCTTTTAATGCTATAATGCATTCAAATAGATATGAAAATAGCAGAAGAAACCGTGATCGTTATTAGTCTACCTTGCATAGTCCGTGTATAACGACACAAAGTAATACGGAAGGAATAACGTATATAATTTCAATATATACAACAGTACTGTGCTCTAAAACCCACCAATCTCTTGCTTTGGGGTTTCAAAGAAACTTTCCAGCGACTGCCAGAACTACATTTTGCGACTCCCTCGTATTATTCCAGAAGTCTGATTGGCAGGTCTTAATTTGGACACCGCGGTCGGTTCAGAGCTTCCTACTGCCCTGGTTCTTTCAGAGCTGATGGCCACCATGAAGCCTATCTGTTTGTGATGTCTTTATATTACATTGTGTGATTGTCTGCCTTTGTTCTTTCACATCTTTGTTTTCTGTCAGTGTTGTTTTCCTTCACCGATTGGGCTTTGGGACGTCATGTGAGTGAAATAAACTTAAGCGATCTTAGCTTACGCAAACCGTAAATACCATGGCAACCAGTGCTGAAGACATAGTGTTGCCATGATACGGAACGGCCCTAGCGTGTTTGGAAAAGATGTCGGTACAGGCGAGGAGATAGCGGTAACTGGCGTTGTGTTTGACCAAGGTGTGCATGCCCACCAACTCCGCTCGATACCCCGGACTAAGAACTGGGGCCATAGACAATGTCGTCGGATAGGTTGAAGTAACGTACATAATTATATGAGTTGTCTTTTCAACCACTCCACCATCTGAACTTTCGACACCTTGGCAACTTGAGTACGATGTTAAACATCAATCAAACAAACAAACTAAAAGTAGAAATACACGGATTTTATTCACCATATTAGCTAAAAGAGATATCATATGACCTTCATTTTAGAAGACAACAAATTGTAGCTAATTCAAACTGAGAGACACAAGCGATACGACCAAGCATTAAAACGAACTGAATATCAAAACAAGGCTAAACAACTAAATCACTGTCAATGTAACTCGTGCCTTATAATACAAACAATCTGTTCCTGGACTGTCAGCGATTTGCCTGTGACCAGCGTTAAAGACGGAGAAATACCTCTTAACTGTACATTCTTAAAAATGATTTTTTTTTTTTCAACGAACAATTCCGCAGCGTAAAAATAATCCTCCGTGTAAAAAACATCGGCATAAAAATATATTTATTTCGGAAGATGTAATTATCTCATATTGGTTTCACCATTTATTGTGTTTTCGCTTCCTTTTTTTTTTAAAGTCGCTATCATATTTTTTCTGAAAATTAAAACAATGAATTGACAGAAAACGAATACATTTTTATTTGGTGGATTAAGTCGTTATAACGAGATGGCGAGTCTTTTTAACGACGTACTAAAGTCGCTATAACTAAAATACAAGTCGTTATAACGAGTTAATAGTAGAATTTTGTTTATATTTTTGTCCATGTCTAGTTTACGCTCTGTAAGGGTCATGCAGGTTGTGGTCTTGTCTTCTATCCGTGGGTAACCATGATTGTTTATGAAAATTTAAAACGAAAATACAAGGTTTTGAATTGATTCTAACTAACACCCCTTCAGCACTTCTAAACCATTTTGGTTCAGATATGTGGCCTGTCCAGGATGATTGTTTTAATTATTTTATTTAATTATTCATTGATATAGATAGATCCTACTATGATAGCTAGATAGTGAAATCAGGTTAACATTATAAAGCAGGACAAAAAATATTGCCTAACAGAAATTTACTTGAATAACACAAAAACAAAAATTTTACTCAGATTCCTGGCCTGTTGATGTGGTTTGTCACATCAATCGTCTCCAAATGCAGATGGGAATCCTCTACACTTCTTCCTGTATTGCTTTTCACCAAATTCCGTTAAGTTACGAAAAACAAAAAGGCGGCCGCCATTGCATAAGTCACAATATTTTTACAATTTTGTGAACATGATAACTCTAACGAATGCACAGATTACATCGAGACTTAAAAAGTAGTCCCCTTATAGCACATGGGATTGAATTTCATCAAATTTCGTAAAACAAAATGGCCATCATTGAACAATATTCACTCTTGTTCGTTGAACATGAAAATTTGAGAACAAATTCTCCTATTACCTTGGAATTTAGGTTCGTTCTATTAAGACGAAGGATAAGATTGCATTTCATCAAATAACGCAAAACAATAGGACGAACATTGCATAATTTTTCAATATTGGCCCCTTAGTGCTGTGAACTTGGTAATTTGAGAACAAATTAACCGATTAACTTGAACTTGTTCTGTGGTTTCTCTCCTTTAGATAAGAAATTGGTATGGATATCACCAAGCTCAGTAAAACAAAAGGGCCACCAATTGCATAGTTTAGAAATATGTATGTCTGAATGTGTTGGTTGAGAAAAAATCATACATCGACATATTTCAAACTTGGAAATGGTTGTATTTCTTATGGTTTCCAAAAAATATCGCCAACATTGCATATTGAATCAAAGAGGTGGTAAACACCATATTTTTTTCTCTTCAACACTCAAGGAATAACGAGGTTAAACACCAATCAAACAAATAAGCAAAATCATGGAATAAAACTGGTTCTTAAATGTAGGAAAAGGTGATCTTTGCTGGGATAAAGAGTATGTTTTAAAAAGCCTTTGGTGGTGGACCTGCTAGCTACTCAGCTTGTTTTTTTAAATAATGGCAAAAATAATAGTGGGGTTGGTGTGCTTGGCGTATAACTGTATGTGTATTGATTGAAGTCAATATTGATTTTTTGAAGTCGTAGTGATCGGTCTAATATATGGCTTCGACACCGTAGCGGTTTAGAAACACATTGACATCCAAATGGACGGTAACATATCGCTCCCGGATTCTGCATTGGAACAGTGGGCACAAACAGTTTTCGTCCACACATTCATACGCCCGTATAACCAGCGATTGGCTTACAGTAGTTCATATTGACTTTGAGGGTACAGTCAGTATAGGTTAATGTAAGCCGATCGTTGCATGGTTATACGAGCGTAACACATTCGATGCTTTCAGGTATGATGGGTACAAAATCTGGGATTACCATCGGTTCATCTTGTTTTGAACTTCTTTCATTCGCGTCTTTTCGTGTGCCTTTATGAAAATAGATCCGACTGAATTTCACTAAATTCCGTAAAACAAAATGACCGTCATTGCATTATTTTACAATATCCATTACGGTATTGGATGTAAAAGAACTGGTGGTGGTGGTGATGGCCGTATGACTTACCTCTCGGTTTTGATTTTCATTTTTTCCGCGGTGGTCGACGTCGTCATGATTGGGCTCGCTCTAAAATATAATCAATTCTACTTCCTACGTCGATACATTGACTCTAAGGTACACCCGGGCCATCTTGTTTTGCACTTCTTTTATTTGCTGGTCTGTGGCTGATAGGTCGACCCGAATATTGGGGTAAATTAATGCGCGATGGCCTGGCCTACCGCATGAGAGTTGTCTTAGTCTCGCCCACTATAAAAACTCTGGCGAGAATACGATTGGGTTGGGCTGGGTCAGGTATACTCAGACAAGTGGATTGGGAAAGAAGCATATTTGCGAGCCAAGGTTAAGACATGGATGCATTTTCCTTCCAAGCAAGCCAAACAAAATTTCGACAACGTTTTGATTTGGTCGTGTTACGTTGTCACAAGGGAATTTTGTGGACAACCAGTTATGTTTCCACAACCTTAGAATACAACCACACGGTAACGAAACAGAAACGTTATAGCTTCGTTGCGATATTGTTGTTGCATCATGCAACGTTTTCACAACATTCTTATAACGTTGTACAAAACGTTACCAGTTCACAACTAAGTTGTGTTGTTACAACGTTAAACTACAACGCTTTCCTCTGACATTTTGATAATATCGTTGTATCAACTGGTACAAACTAACAACCAAATTTCAGTGTAGATTTATATTGCACTAACGTTATTTGGTTACTGTGCAACGTTACCAATGTATAGCTGGTATACAACGTTGCAGCTACGTACTGTTTGCTAGGTAATGTGAGTCTCGAAATGGTGAATTGAATGTGGTCCTCTGACGTCAAAACGGTCGAGATTCATGATTTTCTACTAACGTCATAATACAAAAATGTGTTTGACGTCATGTAAAAGCTTCACTATCACGAATGCTCTGACGTCGGAGGACCGCATTGCAAAGATAAAATTACCTCCCTTGCCAACTTCCCGATAGTCCCATTAACACACTAGAAACCTTTATATCTGGGTCGACACAATACACGTGGATGTTGTGCAATAGAGCGTCACCGTAAGGCTGGAGTGCCAGCGATTATGGGAGAATATGCCAATAGAAATCCAACAAATGAAACTAGGTCAAAATACAAATAAGCAGCGTTATGTCGCGTGGTCTCTCTATAGGCGTCAATATTGAGAGATACCATGGGGTCGGATGATAGGGAAGGAAGCACCAACAGCCAATTTACCCCAGTTTATACACGTCAGCAAAGCTTGGTCAAAGTATTTGCATTTTTATTGGTCAACGCCCCAAACTGATTGTGTATCGCTCAATCTTTTTTTTTACCTTTTGATACGAAATGTATCAATGTTAAAGCCATACAACACTCAAAAGCGATTATAGCACATAATCGATTCTACTTCATCCAGACATTGACTCCAAGATATACCAAAGTCCTCTTGTTTTGCGCTTCTTTTATATGTTGGTCTGTGGCATACGTCGCCCCAAATATTGACGGAAATTAATGCGCGATGGGTTGGCATAGCATACGAGAGTTATAGTCTCATCCAATATAGAAACGCTCGCGATAATACGATAACGGTGGTAGTACAGTTTCTTTTTTCGTTGTGTAGCGATACAGTGTAGGTGCGTATGTACTTTTGTAATTGTTAATGAATAGTTAAATCACAGCGTTGGAGTATCACATAAATATGAAAGCGTTTGACTTGTACACAAGAAGGCAGGAATGTTTGGTATTTCCCGGACAAAGCAGACAGCTGACTTTTTATAATGTCCACAAAGCAGCCTACTCACCATATTGTAGGTCGCTTTAAAGGTATGCATTGTACACAATGATGACAATCTAATTAAAATCAGATATTAAAAACGCTTCCCGTGTTTTGTTTGTCATTGTGTTGCAGCATAGCGACAAACACAACTCGGAGAGCTTTTTGTAGATCGGATTTTAATCACTCGAACGCATTCCTTGCTTCTCTACATGATATCACACAACTCTTACGTATTCATGCCGCCATTGCCTTCTTCAAGCTTTCACATCATCAAATGATAACCAACCTCCAAACCATCAGATTCCTGATTAAAAAGTTACATCTTTAACCCTTTCATGCATGGAAAAGATTTTCAAATCAGATTTTAGCACCAATTGGTTTATCTGATTGATTTGGGACATATAAATGGAAAATCGTCAAAATTTGAAAATCGACTACATATGGTTATTAGAATAGCCTTTCTGGGTTTGGAAGTGATGGGTACCCAGTTTAGAATTTTGGTGGGGGTAAAGTTTGGTTACTATAGTTACCCGTATGCATGAAAGGGTTAAACCCCAATGAAACCTAGATACAGATAGACAATATAATTAACAAATATAGACTTAGTGAATGAGTGGATATTCTGGAGAACGTTAATGAGTGCAACACTTCCAAAAGAAATAGAGCCCGCAGCCATGTCTTAGTGGTAGCGAGTATGCTTCCTAAACTGAACCTGCTTCGATTTACCGTTCATCGGTTCGAGTCCATCTGTCGACCGTCAGGTATATGAGCGAGTCACATGTTGTGGCTCTGGCAATCCCGGGGGTGGTTTTTACAAGGTTTCCTCAAGGTTTTCCACCAGTATGAAGTGGACAATCCATCGTCATATAAGTGTATACACTTGAGAACGTTAAACACCATTCAAACAAACAAACAATCCAAAAGAAGTATGATAGCATAATCAACATATTTATATCAAACCATCAAATATTTATTTGTTAATGTTGTTGGTGTTGTTTACCAGGGAACCAGAAGTTATTGATCTTATCAGAGGCCAGTTGTCGAGTTGGTGAGTTCACCCCAGGAGAGCAAAACCTTATCCAACTCTCTGAGGTCAGTGTACAGAACCAGGGGACCGGTGAAACTATAGTACTCGGTGACACGGCCCATGAAGTCCAGCCTGAAGAACTGGTATATGACGACTCCATAGCCGCTCAGATCATCACAGAAATGGCTCCTCAAGTCTCCAACGAGGAAATTCTTCACACGTCCAGTTTGTCGATGACACAAAAAACACAGGAGTCACAGCTGCCGTCCAAAGGTCAATACACGTGTGCTATTTGTCAAAAGATTCTTAGAAGCAGCAGCAATCTAAAGCGACATTATCGCATCCACACTGGAGAACGGCCATTCCAGTGTCAGCTCTGTGGGAAATCTTTTGTACAAATTGACCATCTGAAGCGTCATTCTTTGATCCACTCTGATGAGAGTGCTTTCAAATGTGCTGTGTGCTTAAAAGGGTTCAAAGAGAAGAACCGTTATGTGGTGCACATGCGAATCCACACAGGTGAGAGGCCCTTTGTTTGCACCGTTTGCGATAAAAAATTCACATACAAAGGCGGTCTAATGAAGCATATTAAAGTTCACACAGGAGAAAAGAAATATGAGTGCGGGTATTGTTTGAAAAGATTTTCAGAGTCCCAGTCTTTGAGAATACACATCCGCATACACACGGGGGAAAGACCCTACACTTGCAAATTTTGTGGGAAAGGATTCTCGGTGAAGAAAGGCTTGCGTACGCATGTGCGTATTCATACCGGAGAAAAACCATTCCATTGCGATGTATGCTGGAAGCATTTTATTAGCAAAAGTTCTTTAAATAGTCACAAGAAAATTCATCTCAAAGTTTATCCCTATGACTGTAAATTTTGTGGAAAACGATTTAGTGTTAAAGCAGGACTTCGATCTCATGTACGAATTCACATGCATTCTAAACCTTTTCAGTGTGAGATTTGTTTTGTCAGATACAGCCGCAAAACTAACTTAACGGCACATATGGAATCTCACGAAACTGAAGACCTGTCTTGTAAAGTCTGTGGAATGTCATTCCGGTTGCCTGAAGCTTTGGAGTTTCATTTAAAGTCCCACTCTTGTGCTTTGTCAGCATCTGGTACCAGTACTCCTAACAATCAAGCTGCGACGGCCTTAGACACTCTGGCAAAAGCTACGGAATTTGTCAAAGTTTCGACTGTTGCTGACTCCAGCTGTGACATTGACCCTCCCTTCCCTGATAGAGAAACGAGTTACCTCACCATGCAAATTCTAGAACTAAACAGGCCTCCTAGACGTCAGAGGAGAAAATCTGTTTGATCTTTACTATACTGACAAATGTTTCACATGTAATTATTATGAATAAACATAAAACCACTTCAGACACGTTTGTGCCTTTGATGTTTAAATGGGGTCATCAGCCGTTCTAAGTTAAATCTATTATGCTTAGATGTGTCTGGCTGCAGATTGAATAAAGTATCAAATTTGGCCCCAAATATTCAATTTAACCTTTTTAAGGCGAAACTATTCAATTAATCTTGTTCCAAAAGAAAAGAATACATTTGGAATAATTACATTAAATTTTGAATGTTTGGGTTCAAAGGAAAGATGGCATCCATCAACCCCAGGTAATTTATGTTACAGGGAGGTAGATGCCGAGTTCTGAATCTCTAATAGTCTACCATACAATGTAGCTTTATCTAGACATAACTGTTATTTCAGTTTATTCACTTACCAGCTATTATGTATAGGTTTAGTTGGAACTGTCCAATAATATTTGAGTATATCCTGAATTTTCAGACACCTCTTATGTGTCAGATCGAGTCTGCCTGTCAGCCATCAGGTATATGAGCAAGTCACATGTTGTGGCTCCGGGGGGTTTTTACGAAGTTTCCTCTCGGTTTTCCACCGTAATAAGGCTGTGTACAGTGTGAAGTGGGCAATCTGTTGTCATATAAGTGAAATACCATTGAGTGTGACGTTAAACACCGATCAAACAAACAAACAACAAATTTTATATGTCAAGTAAGACTTGAAATTGCCCATTAACATTTGTTAAAAATACTGAAAGATGAATCATATTCCAATTATCTGTTTGGTAACAGATTGTTCATTAGAAGTTCAAATTTTATTGGACAGTAAATTGAACCCATAATATTAATAGTAGGTAGGTTAAAAAAAAAGGTAAAGAGTTATGTGAACCCTAACTATGTATTTCTAAAATAAATCTACATTATGATTATCTAAGTTTTGAACGACATTTAGAAGTGGAGTAACATAATTATACAATTTCTGGATAACCACTTCTTTTTAGTCATTTTACACCTGATGAAGATACAGGCATATGTATCGAAACGTTGTGTTCTATCACAAAACAAGAAGTGGTTATCCAGAAATTGTATAATTATTATTATGATTATCTGTTTGGCAACAGATACTTGAACAGTATTTCTGTATTTTTTAACAATGCTAATGGGCAATTTCAAGTCTTGTTTGGCATATTTATAAAATGAGTCTGAAAGTTCAGTACACCATGTTTGTCTCCTCGACTGTAGATTTGAAATTTAAGCACAAGGGCCAGTAACATTATGTTAAATGGTCTGCAAGACAAAATTGGAAAATTATCGGACAATTTTTTAAAAAACATTTCCATCCCTTGGATAATAAACTTGTATTAAGCCGGTAAATCTACTTAATTGAAGGTTTGAGCGATACTTCCAATCCCAAAGTATGTTGATTACACAGTTAGGGAAGCTTAAACTCTGTAACTAACAGGCAAGCCATGCTATCCAGGGGCCTGTCTTACGAAGCATGCTTAATTTACGTTGTACGTAATTACCAAGACGACGCAATGTTTTCAGTACTGGATGTCATGGTAATTACGTCGAACGTAGGCTACAAATGTTTCGTAAGGCAGGCCCCAGGAGGAGCGTTAAATTTCGAACAGAGACCTGCATTTTATGTTTTGTGGTTGTGTAGTTTTTGGAACACACAGTCATCATAGAAGTTTGTAGAGTCAAGTTGGTTTCAGAAAATGAATAGGCGCATCAAACTATTTTGTTTCCAAGTAATGTCAATAATATTACATCCTTTTCATAATATTTGTGTTAAAATCAAGCTGTAAGTGGGTACAAAGCCCTGATTGACGAATTAAAAATAGAAACAGGAAGAAATTTGCTAGAAACTGTGATAATATAAGTGAAATAACCGTAACTGCCGTAACCATGGTGATCTGTACACCAATGAATCAGTTGGACCATATAAATTGAGGAAATTAACAACTTTTTGGTTCTAATCAAATAAATTGCAGTAAACACCGGGGTAGCTAAAAAGGGAGATAAATCTGTCATGGCGTCCTCATCTTTTCTGAAGAGTGAACTGAGTTCTTCCACTTTTGAGTACTGCATACATGTTTTGTGCCGGTTAATGGAATCTTAGCACCATCCCCCCCACACACACACCCTTTGGATTTACCCCTGCTGCCATTGCCTCTGTGGCAGTATAGTATTTATATATATATATATCGGGTGGAATTAATAACAAATTTGCAGGACATGTCCGGTAAAAACTAAGATTGTCCTGTAAAGATTCCCGGAATTTAACATTTGTGTTAAATGGCCTACTGGAAAAATGTCTGACAAAATATTTTATACATTTCCACCCCTGTATATCCTGCCACCATTCTATACTTAACCTCTATCCTCAAAGACTATTTACAATTTATCCATTGTAAAGCTTCCAAAGGGAGTTTGTATCTAATGAGATTTGCTTTTTCTCATACTGAAATACAGTCCCTCTTCGACAATATTTAATAATTATCAAAATTTGTCGAAAGTGGCTGTGTAATTTTAGGCAACAACACACAAAAAAAAAATTAAAAGGCTTGAAATACTGGGTCACTTTATATCTTTGAGTAAATTAAGAGAGAAAAATTAGCTTGCTTCACCGGGTCACTTTACATAGGTGTACACACCTTTGTGTCCATCTTGATTGTAATGTCAAAGCTTAATAAATAAAATAAATAAAGAAATTAAAACTGTTGAAGTAAGCAGTCAATTTTTTCAATTTCTCCAAGTGTATCGGTTTATATAGAAATTCTTCAGGTTGGTATAGCAACCAGCTGAGAGGGGCTTGCAATCAACGGTTGCAGCTTTGTGATTGGCAGATAAATGATTCTCCTTAAAGTAAGCCAACCAGAGTTATCTCCCATCTCTTGAAAAGTGTTAATATCCCAGATCAGCTCACTTAAGCACGATCATGCAAACAATTCCTTTTAACCCCTAATTATTGATTGATTATTGTTTTACGCGGCACGCCACATTCAGCTGTATTTCATCTACGTTTTTGTAACTTAAATTTATAACGCAAATTTCATTGTAATATTTCAATTTTTTTTTATTATGAGGCCAAGAGTCAATAGTATAAATCAGCTGTCACTATGTATAGTTTTGATCATATTTAGGCTAATGCCGCTATTTATCCCCTGCTGTTGCAAACGTTGGTGGAATGTTGAAATGGAACAACACGGGTATGATAACAAACATGTTTGTGCGAGTAGACCAAACCTAATGAAATAATGATTACTCCCTGATAAATCGAATTATGCGCATGTGTGAGTAGTACAGATCACGCGTCCATTTCGTGACACCGTGTGCAGTTTGCTCGCCTCCAGGAACCATTTGCTGATGCTATGAGTTGCCTTAACGGTAAATAACTTATGAAAGATCAATTTTGTCACATCTGATAGACATTTGCACGTGAAGACACACATGGGAGTATTTTCGTCTGCCTAAAACGGTCCCCATCTTGTTGACCTCGATAGCAATAAAAATGACTGCGTTTTCCTTCCGCCATTTTATCTCCGAATTTATTTTTTACTCGCTGAGGAGATTTGATATACGTGCAATATTGAGAAGTTGTGTATTTGACAATAAGTGTGCATAGAACTTTGTCTCTGGCTAGAAACGTTCGCACTACCACTATCGACTGACCAATATTGCACAAACAGATATGCCCATATTTAATAACTAGGCTATAAGCTTACGGTAATAAATCCAAAACTTAAAGTTAAAAGTTAAGTTCTCACAACGCAGAAAATCTATTTTGAAAGTAGGCCTAAAATGATTGTTTTTGTTAAAAACTTAGCAACAGCGCCAGTTTAACCGGCATAGTAGGCCTAGGGCCGATGGGCATATGGGGACTATTGGATACTGCTGAAACCTGCAAATATTTCTATAAAATTGGGGGCCAACAATGAATAGGGCTAATTCCTCTGTCTTAGCCCTACGTCCCGCCTATCTCAACCCATAGTGAAGGTTGTAAATTGATCCGCCGCTATAGCTGGCCTCTCAAAACATTTATCCGATTTTTCTCTGATTATTTTTCAATAGAAAAATCACAATAATTTTTTCTGACGTTTAAATAAAGTTTTATTTGAGTTTCTCGCCCGAGTTGACACGTCTCCCTTTGCAATAATAAGACTGAAAACCGTCAAAAAAGAAATATTGCAAGTAGGTAAAATACTACATGTAATCAATGGTTTCAGTGTATCTAGAAAAAAACAGAGAAAAATCAGAAACAGTTTTTTTGAGGCCGGCCATAGCGGTCTATCGATTTCCAGCTTTCACCATGGGTTTAGATAGGCGGGACGTAGAGCTAAGACGGAGAAATTAGCCCTATACATTGTACTTGGGCCCACTGATCATTTCTGCATATATGGCCCACAAGTACGTATTTAAACAGGTCCTACTTAGCAATGCTGGGTTAGATTAGCAACCTTGTCAGATTTTTAAACGTTCATTTTGTAATGATTCTGTGGGCTGAACTTAAAGTTTGTTCACATGGTTCACGTTCTTTCTTATAACAACTATTATAGATACAGGTTTCCATCAATCACATATAATTGTATAGGTCTAAGCTTACATGTAGTTTGTGGCCTTTCTAGTGTGGCCTGCGGATGTTTATTCATAGTCCCCAAATCATATTATACTGGCACGCGGCTGTGGCTTAGTGGTAGTGAGTGCGCTTCCTGAGCTGAACATGCTTCGCTTTACCGTTCGAATCTGCCTTTGACCATCAGGTATATGAACGTGTCACATGTGGCTCCGGCAATCGCGGGGGTTGTTTTTACGCTGTGGACACTCCGTTGTCATATAAGTGAAATACCCTTGAGTATGACGTTAAAACCAATCAAACAAACAAATTGTAAACATTTCCCAATGACTGTACATTCCATACAGCAATCTTACATGGGTAGAAAAACATGTAATGGCCTGAACACTTTGTGACAGTAACTGGTCTAAGTGTAGTGATGTTTTTATGAGCTTACATGTATATATTAAACAGTACCAGTAGTGGGAATTTATAAGCTTTTACATTATTATTATTATTCGGTCAAAGTTTCCAGAGATCAATGTTGTGTTAAACGGTCTTCACTACAAAATTGTTAAAATGTTTAACAAAATATTTTAATCTTTTGATCCCCTGTTTATAAAATGACAACATTGATAACTGAAACATTTAGTTTTTTTATCAAATAACCATCGTTAACATTTACTTCACAAGGTTTTCCCCCATAATGCATGAGGCTAGGTGAAGTGGACAATCCGTCATATTGCGAAATACCCTTCAGCCTTGAGTACGACATTAAAGCCCAATCAAACAAACCCAATGGCTCTTGTTTTATTGTATTGGAGAATAGGGGAACTACATGTTGGTTGTCTTGTTTTGTTGTAGAAAGGTGGTAGCGATGTCGGCCGGGAATGTTCCAGAGTTTGTGATTGTTTCTGACGATCAATCATGTGACAGCACTGTACATGCAGCTGTAACAGATAAGTCGGGTGAGTTTCTTACATGATGATCATGTAACACCCCAAGGTTTTTAACTGAGTTCTCTCCCTCTACTACCCCAATATATGCATGTTTACCAATGTCTAAAAGAGTTAGGGGTAACCTTCCATAAAATTACAATTTTGGAAGTAACTTTAAAGGCTTGAAAATTGTGTCTGACAGGTAGAACCGTAGAAGATGAGTTTTGCAGTTCTAAAGCAGCAACATTTGTCAGAAAACTTCAATTAGTTTGATTTCATGCTGTAATATTGTCATAACAAGTAAAAATGTAAGAATTTGTCCATGATGAAATTCCAGGTGATTAAGTGTAGCTACCACCTGAGGCACATATTTTTTCAACCATAAAAAGTAAAAACTGTCCCCTACATTATGATCGTTTAACTATTGGGAGTTAGTAAGGATTTTAACTATTGGGAGTAAGCTTATACTATTGTCGCGATAGATTCAAACCAAAATTGTGAAAAGGAAAATTTTTAATTTTTTATGAATTTTCTTATCAATGAAATTGGGAAAGGCTGAGAGGTGACAAATTATTCTTTTAAGTTTAAAAAAAATATTTAAGTTACCTGAAAAAAGATGACAATTTTGTTTTCTAAATAATTGCAAGATGACATTCGTTAGGTGTGCGAAATGCACTTCTTAAAGTTCCATGTTGTGTTTTTCTTTTTTTCACACCTTCCTTGAAATGAATGAATGGCGCCATGTGTTCTCATGAGAGTTTCTCAATGTGTGGATCTCCATTGTACAACAGTCTTTCAAACTCACGGTAGTGGTAAACTCGTTTTGTGTAACTGTGAAGTATTTTTGTCCCTTTGGTTGACACAGACTGTTGTCATTAAATCTTAGTACATTATCCACTGGTATAGATCTCTGTAAAGAAACAGATTAACTTGAGAGAGTGTTTGCACGAAAATGTAAGACCTGTTGATCAGGGTGTTAGCCAGAAATCAGAAGTAGGGTGTCCAAAATGGCCATTTTGCTTCACTTTTCATAAAATTGAGTTTCTGATTTTGACAGTTTTCCTATCTCCTGCATGTTAAAGTTTCTTAAAACAAGGTGTCCAAATTAGGCAATTGTTCACTTCAGAGTGTCCATTTGGACGGGTGACCAGGTGTCTGCCTAAGCCCTTGCTGTTGATACATGTCATTATGATCTTTTTTAGTACGATTGTTTATTTTTTATTAAATTTTTTTGAAATTTTTAAAAATTTTCCACAAGAATTGTAACTTTCCCGGCAAAGGCATTCCCATATTCCCTTTTTTTTCAAGCCATGATTGTGTTTATAATAGTGGACTACAAGAGACAACATCAATAGGCCGTTGTTGTATATAAGTGAAATACCCTTAAGTAGATATCATATATCACTAATCAAGGGGTCTATGGTATGTTTTCCAGGTATCCAGAAGCTGCTGACTCTATCTGAAGTGAGCAGTATGCAGAAAGAGTTGCCAACAGAACCGGCTAGCAAAAAGTCTAGAAAAAAGGGTCTGAAAGCAGAGAAAATCCCATGTGGAGTTTGTAGTAAGACGTTTGTCTCAGAAAAATCTGTGGAGCGTCACAGGAAAACAGTCCATTCAAATAGTAAGTCATTATCAGTACTAGCATTTCTGCCTGTGGTTTTCAAGGACTGACCTGGATTTAAACCTGATCTCAATGTTTTGTAGCTGGCAGTTGAAGGGAGCAAGGGCTTAGCTTTTTATTTAAATGGGTGTGCAATTTTTACAGTTTCTTTTATCATACATGTTAATCTTTCTTAAAACAGGATGTTCAAATGAAGCAATTGTTCAATACAGGTTGTCCAAAGGAAGGGCGGACACCCATCTGCTTAAGCCCTTGTGAGGGAGATTACTGTTGCCCCCTTTCTCTCAGTCTTAAGGTGGAGCACAAAGTCAATCTGTCTATGGTGTCATATTATTTCATCTGGTCAATGTCCTGATTTATCATTTAGTATTGTGTTGAAACTCAATCATAACAAACCAAGGTCTTGGGTTTTTCAATGTGTAGATCTAACAAAATTCGATTCCAGACAGAATTCATTTGTTAATTTGCATGACCAATTAGTGAGATGCTCTTCTTAAAGAAATTGGTTATGACACATCAGTGAATTTTGAGGACTCCCAACACAGCATGTACAACCCCCTGTAATAATTAACCTCCTGGTTTGAGGCCCACTCACTGCTTTTAAAAGCAACCTTAGTATTAAGTTTTATTAAGGTAATACCTCATTATGCCCCCCTCTAGTAAGATTGTTTGTTTGTTTGATTGGTGTTTAACGTCGTACTCAAGGGTATTTCACTTATATGACAACGGACAAAAATAC
>JARFOD010105230.1:0-50297 GCA_031763545.1 Mopalia muscosa
TGAAGGTATATGATAAACAGATTATATGTAAAGTGTGTGTTACGTGTCGTTATATCAGCTCTCGTTGTCTCAGGTCGAACTGCGTATCAATCTCGCTCTTCGAGCTCGATTGATACTACAGTCCGACCTGAGACAACTCGAGCTGATATATCGTCACGTATCACGCACTGTACATATAATCTCTATATATATTGTAATGCCAAGTATTATATAACTTTATTGTTGTTAAGAAACGAACAAATTATATCACCATTAAATAAACAAACCGAAAAGTAAATGCTAACCGTTAAACTAAATTGATATTGTGTATATATTTTAAGCTTTATTTCTCGCTTAAATAAGAGCAGGACGGTATCTAATAAAACATATTAATAGGAAAGTTTAAATCAAACCAATTATTAACTAACCAACACCTTTTTGAAACAGTTTTCAAATCTAAAATTCACGAAAAACGTTCAACAAAATATAAATCCAAAAATTACCCACGTGTCTATTAGTGGCAATTAATACGCTGTGCATGGTTGACAACGGTGTCAGCTCAAGTAAAATACAACCACGCGCAATAATGAGCGCACCAGAGTAAGCTTTTACTTCTAACTTTATTCTACAGATGTCTAATCAGTTTTGCTTTCATTTCACTTATGTACAATCCTCGTTCTTGTAAAAATGTATTTTACATATATATTTTATCAAAAAAGAAACGCATAGATGAAATGTCACAAAAAGTGTTAAATTATTAAAAATAACTATCGTTTCTTGTGTACAAGGGCCATGGATGATTATGTTTCTCAATGTCTCTGGAATGGGAAAACCTCGCCAAATACACTGAGAAAAAATAACACACATTGTGGTGCGTTTCTGTGGAATCGGATGTTTAGCAGCATGAAATATTCAAATTTTGACGAATGCAAAGGAAACTTAAGGGACATACTAGGGTGGTGATGGATAGAAAAAGCTGCAATTCTGGCAATGATGTGCATTTCCCATTTCACTGTCCACGAGTTACAACATGCCGAGCCTTAACCTTGCGAATCGAAACATTGCTATTGGTCGCCTCCAGTTAGGTGAATTGCAGTTGGAACGTGCACGGCACATGAACGTCTGACAAAGAGCTATTTCACGTCTTTGGAACGATTCCAACCTACAGAAGACAGGCCCCAAAGTGGTAGACCTCGCATAATAACTGCAGCACAAGATGGCTTAATACGGGTCCATCATTTGCGTCACAGAACTGCCACAGCAACGGGCAAGTTTCCTGGTTTGAGACAGGTGACTGGTCAAACCACTAGGAACCGACCCTGCGCCTTAGGGAAGCTGCCTCACGGGCTAAGAAGCCATACGTTGGCCCCGTTGTGCAACCACAACGTGGACGTTTACGCTCTTGCTGGTGCACAAATGTACTGGACTGGAACTTTAGAAACTGGCAGCGAATATGATTCAGCGACAAGTCACGTTTCCTTTTATAGAGACTTGATGGACGACAATGGGTATGCAAGCGCCAAGTTGACAGATTCGGCGGAGGCAGCGTCATGATGTAGGAATTAATCGCCTACACAGACAAAAGTGGCCCGGTGCTTGTACAAGGCAGCCTCACAGCTGTACGCTATCAGAATGAAACGCTCCGCCCTCACATGCTTCCCATTATGGATCTGCAGAAAGAACTCCTTCAGCAGGGCAATACCAGGCCAAATACGGGACGTTTAACAGAGGAATACCAGGAAGAAATTAATGTGTTGTTATGGTCAAGATCGCCAGATCTCAACCCTATTGAGCATCTTTGGTACGAACTTGACAGACGTTTACGACAGTGTAACCCACCTCCCCAGACGCTTCCGCAACTGGCCCTTGCACTACATGATCTCTTTGTTTGTTTGATTGATTGGGTTTAACGTCGTACTTAAGGGTATTTCACTTATATGACGACGGATTGTCCACTTCACACTGTACACAGCCTTATTACGGGGGGAAACCGGGAAGAAACCTCGTAAAAACCACCCACGCGATTGCCGGAGCCACAACATGTGATTCGCTCATATACCTGATGGTCGAAAAGCGGACTCGAACCCGTGAACGGTAAATCGAAGCATGTTCAGTTCAGGAAGCACACTCACTACCACTGAGCCACGGCCGCGAGCCCAAATACAATTAAGAAAAATACTGTGAAAAAGTGGCATGCATGTATAAATTTGGGGAGACTATTAAGATCAACTAATAGCAATATTTAAAGCAATGTAACCCCCTGTGGTAAAGCCTATTTCTGTGTCCCTAGAAGTTGTAGGGTGAAACTGTTTGTTTGCTGGAAAAGATAAGATAAAGATATATAAAAACAAAGAACATTACGTTACAAGAGGCTATTGTCACCGACTATGTGCAATGATAAACAGGTGACATATTATTAAACAAATAAGATAGAGTACGTATATAACATTATTATGTTCATGTAAAATTATGTTTATACCCGAGGTTAAATACCTTTTTCTACAAATATCTACATATTAAATGAATACAATTTTTTTTGTAAAATGCTTGATTTTGTTTCCAATGCATGTGGTAAGTTGCAAATATGATTTTTTGTCTCATCACTCTCTGTGGTCCGTCTGTCCCATAACGATTAGTCAATTACATGGTCTAGTTTTGCAGGTAACATTTTGGTTCCTGTCTGTCTGTCTGTTCGTCTTAAATTGAGTCATTTGCTCGTAATTTACACATTTTTGTTATCGGCTAATCTTGGAAACCTCTGTTCATTCTTTTGTTATCCATTTGTCTGTCTTCTGCAGTTCTATGCATATTGCTAATTTACACATTTTTGTTATCAACTAATCTCGGAAACCTCTATTCCAATCAAGTTCATATTTTGGATTAAGCATCCTCATAAGGTGTTATCCATTGTCTGTCTTCTGCAGTTCTATGCATATTGCTATTTCTTGCTATCATCGTATATCAGGAACCGTTGCTCCGATCACTTTCATGTTTTGTTAATAGCTTCCTTTCACAGATTTCCTTGGATTTGTGTTGCACAATAGTTTTGGAAGCATCAGGACAACAGGTAGCTACCTCATGGTAAATACCGCCTTCCATAAAATATACTTTAGGAAAACCTACTTCTTAACTAGCATGTTATACCGTGCAATAGACTAGCCATAGATGACTGAAGATAATAGTCAGATTTGGTTCAAATAAGTCATTACTTATGAATGAAACATGGAAACAAACCCAAAAAAACAAAAAAAAACAAACAAACCCAAAAACAGTTGACCTGGTGTCCAAATTAACTCCTTTTTCATACCAGTACCTGACAACTGATCTAACCCATATTCTAAACTTCAACCAAGGGAGATAACTGCAACCAAATAAACAAACCAAGCTCAGCAATACTTACAGTTTCTCTCCTGAAGTAACCATGGTAATCGATTGCACCTCTGTTTTCTTGGAGGTAGAATTGTATCCAGTTATGGAGACCCACTACTTGTTTTCCACGGCACTCTCCAACGAACACATGTTCAAAACTGCTGGAGTCATAATCTCTGAAATATTGATTTATTCAAGTTGGTGTAAAAGGTCAAACTCAAGGGTGTTTTATTAATTTGAGAGCAGTGTATCCAAAGATAATTGCCCCTTTAACAACAATAAAGTGTGAAGTGTTTTGCTCCGTTGGAAAATAAATGTTTCTCCAATGCTAAGTATAGCAGTATGAAATATACTGTCCTCAGCCAGAAGGCCCTGAAATATTGAAATGAAGTTTAAAATCATTGTAATGACTCTAACATGCATGACAGAGAGATGGTTACCCTGTGCACAATACAAAACCCTGTCTTTTAAAGCATTATCTGGCTTGGCATGCCACTATTATGGGGGAAGGCTGACTTAACAAAACATGTAGGCTATAAGGGTCTTACTGGCAAAAAAATCCATCAACAAATTATCAAAACGCTGTGAACATAAAAGTTTACAACGGAGGCCTGACTTATGAAACCTGCAAAGCCCATGTTAGACGTATTTACCATGACCTCCAGTACTGGAAGCATCGGGTGGCCTTGGTAATTACGTTGAATGTTAGTTACGCATTATTCTCAGATTATCGAACCATCACCATGACATACATTGTACAATAGCCCGACTAAATCTTCCCACCTACCTATCTCCTTTTGTGCGTCGAATCAAACGAAACCATATGTCATCTAGAAGTTCCTTGAACTTTTCAAGGTCAGCAGGAGCCGCACCTTTGTCCACCAAATAGTTATGAGCCTCTTTCATCACATCTGTTTCCATGATTATGTCTAAGAACTTCCAGTTTTCCTCCCATTCTTCTTGGGTTATCTCTTCCGGTTTACCCAGCTCGCTCTCATAGTTATCCAACAATGCTCGAAAAGCTGAAATAAGTTATATATTTTTTTCTCTACATTATATTCATATATGAAAGGTAACATATTTATTAATAATTTATACACCATGTAAATGGTCACTACTTTCTCTCAGGATATCCCTAGGTTTTCTATAACAACTCAAGATTAAGATCTATTTAGAACCTTGTCTCTTGGAGTTTATCTAGAACACAAGATAATTATTCAATTTTAATTAATCAATATTCTTGTGTCTGTGTGATTACCTTTCAGAAATATATGAAAGGTTTTCCTTTTTGGATTTTAAACATAAATATTGGAGGCAGTTGGTAAACCAACATGCTTAAGTTATTAGTCCCTGTTTGAATGATTTTGTTTTGTTTGTTTTATTTGGGTTTTTGCTGTTCTTAAGGTTATTTCACTGGCATGATGGCTTGCCAGCCCGGTGGGTGAATGAAACCACCCTGGCTGATCCCATATCTCTTTTACTTTTATATCAACAGAAGACTTTTTAGTTTCTACCCAATTAAATGACAGATTTCTACAGGATTGAGGAACTTAAAACATTGACATGCTGTTAAGAGTAACAAATCGTAGAAATCCATAAAGGTTAGATAATTCTTTCAAATTTTTGTTGTTGTCTTTTTTGGGGGGAGAGTTGGAGACTATTTTGTAAAAATGCTTCAAAGCTGAGTTTATATGGATAGTCATGGTAAAAAAGAAAACATATTAAAATAAGTTCACACAATTTATTCTGCAAATTTTAATTCACAATCAAGCGTTAAAATGAAATGCTCCGAAATTTGCCGACTCAAAACCTTGATAAATCCAAAAAACATACTCTCTGACTTCGGGGTTGAAGTCAAGGATAGAAAAATCATGGAAGTCTAATACACTACCATCAACAATGGGTGTCTTGGGTCAGTGGTTTTAAAAAATGTTGATGGGTTAATTAATTCTATGCATGTCGGTTACAATGTGCGGAAGTTGCAAATGAAACAGACCATGTAAACTCATGTTTTGCAGTGACTTTGAAGTTGAAAATAAACGAATAGGTAAATATTCAAGCAGCAGCGAGTCCAGCGACTGCTTTAGTCATAAGTGGAAATCACAACAATCCCTAAGATATGCACAAGACTCAATCCTTGGCTGGGTGTATAGATATAGAGCTTGACCTAGTTTTAAAAAAATTTATTTATATACACGCTTATGTGAAAATCGTAAGAAAAAAAGGAACATAAAGTGTTTATTGATCTGCACAGCCGAGTCTTCATTAACCTAATAAATGCAACAGAACCGATATCAAACTATAGACATATATTTTAAATCAAAGGTCACATTTTATAATAACACGTGTTGTTGTTTACAAAGTATTGGGAAGTCTATCCAGGGCTGATGCGATGAGTATCACTGGGCGCGGAAAGTCGGTTTCCAAGGTATCGGAAACCAGATCAGATGGCTCAATGATACCTTAGAGTTGGAATCTGTGCAGGTGGGTCCGCAAATAATGTTTAGAACGGGTAAGAAAAATCAGTTATTTTCCAAGGGAGATAATAAAGTCTCATTATTTTTACCCACATCTTAAACATGGAGGTCATTAGTTGCTTATGTATTTAACCATTATGCATGAAGTTATGAGGGAGATTTGTAATTTCTCCTGAAGCTTGGAAACTATTCCAGTTGTAATTAATAACATCCTTTTCTTTTTAGTCCTAGTTTCCTGCTTTTAATAAAAAAAAAAACACAAAAGAGAGAAAAGGAAGATAACTCTGTAAAAGACTTTTTGGATTGTGTAGTCTCAAGACAAGTGTTCCCAAGGCAACTAAGATATAGATTGTCCAAAATTTGTAACTTTATATATGTTCAATTTCATCCCACTGTTAATAGCAATGGATTAATAATAAACATTTAAAAAGGCAGTAACTTCTTATTACAGGCCTTCTGATTTGAGGTGTGCTTTACTATGCTTTAACAATGATCACTCACCTCAAAACAGAAGGCCTGTTAGTATTCTTAAAATTCCATAGGGCTCACAAACTTATGATAATACACAATAATTTCGGCTAATCTAGAGAGTTGTTCTCCAGTTATAGTAATAATAGTAAAAAATATATATATGAACAGACAGACGTACACGACAGCAACAATGCCCCTTAATAATAGACTGAGGGGTTAAAACTCACACTTACACAAGAATAAAATGTAAACTATTGTGTTCTTTTGGAAAGGTTAAAGAGATACTCAGTGCAGCATATATGTCTGTAATTATGCTCTTTAAATTTCTAATCGAGCTATATCAGTTTTATACTTGAAACTTTAAACAGTGGGTTATGCACAAACAACAGTCAGATTTATCCACGCGACCAATGTCTAGGTACTTTTAACATTAAGCAGACGAGCTCCACAAATATTACCCAATCAAATATCTTTCTTTTCAAAAAAAATGCCTACCGTACGTCACGAGACATGTAGGGTCGACTGTTTAAACCTTTGACAGTTCACCTATATAGGTCAGTGGTTCACACATTTTATTAACCCGTATCACAAAAGAGTGTTAGTCGCGTGACGTCAGGACAGAGCTGCCACGCCCAAAATGTCAGCAGCCAGTGGTCGTAGGAAGGCATATATCTGTAACCCTCGGGTTAATTTATGAAATCAAGATTGTTTGTTTGTTTGATTGATTGGTGTTTAACGTCGTACTCAAGGGTATTTCACTTATATGACGACGGATTATCCACTTTACACAGCCTTATTACGGTGGAAAACCGGGAGGAAACCTCGTAAAAACCACGCCCGCGATTGCCAGAGCCACAACATGTGACTCGCTCATATACCTGATGGTCGAAAGGCGGATTCGAACCCGTGAACGGTAAATCGAGCATGTTCGGTTCAGGAAGCGCACTCGCTACCACTGAGCTGCAGGCACCGTTATGAAGAAGGATTTATCTTTTGACTGATTTCTTCTATTTGTAGCTTTACATTTAGCTTGTAAGTTAAAACTAATTTGTTTGTTTGATTTGGTGTTTAACGTGGTACTAAATGTTAATCACTTATATTACAAAAGATTGTCTACTTGTTACTCAGTCCTCCTTGCGATTGCATACGAAGTTATCGGAGAGCCGAATGCGAATAAATTATCATTCAATGGAGGTGATGCTCAATGTCACTCACCAAATATATATATATATATATATATATATATTTTTAAATAAATTTCGTACAAGAGTAACAATCTGCCACTAATGCAAAAGTTACTTGCATGTAACCACTGAGTGCACTTATGGTCTATATTTGAGAATGAAGCTACACAGAGTGGTTAGTTACAAAAGATTTGCATACACATCAAAAAGTTAACTACAAAGTATAACAACTAAACTCCCTATATAGTGAATGGACATGTATGTACAAAATAAATGTAATATAATGAGACAACCAGTTCAGCTGAAAAATACACAATTTGTTTAAAATGAAACAGTCCTTATCTATATCATTGACATTGAATAAGACAGTAATATTGTTAACTAGATCCCATAATATAATGTCTATGTACCATATTTTCTTGTGTCTGCAAAGGTCTTGATTTCTATCGTTTGTATTTTATGCAGTACTTAGTTCACTCGTATGTCGATATTGTCGACTCCTTCAGTAAAGAAAACGACGGGTGACCAGGCAAATTGCTTTCTCAGGGAATCCAAAGTTCTCAACTTCAATAGACAGAGGACTCATAGTTTCTTGGAGTAGCATACCATTAGATTGTTTGTTTGGTGTTTAAGTTAATAACGTTGTACTCAAGGGTATTTCACTTATATGACGACAGATTGTCAATTCATACGGTACACAGCAGTATAGAAGGAAACCTCGTAAAAACCACCCCCCGCGATTACTGGAGCCACAACATGTGACTTGCTCAAAACCTGATGGTTGACAGGCGGACTTGATCCTGTGAACGGTATATCGAAGGAGGTTAAATTAAGGAAGCGCACTTGCTACCATTAAGCCACAGCCCCGCAAAAATAACTTATTTCAGTAACAAGTATCTCTATACAATAAACTTATTACCTTCACAAGTTGCCCAAGTCACACTTTTATTTTATTTATTCAATACCGTAATAAAAAGAAAAGATATCCATCACTTAAAGTGTATTTGTATGTAAAGTTATATAAAGCGACACGGCCATTAAACAATTGAACAGGTATGCAGGCCGTATAAATGAACCACAGGGATCTAACTGCATGCACTGGAGGTTATTTCACTGATACGACAATGTGCCAGTCATATGATTTGAATGGCTTATTCTTGAATTGCAAATTAAATATGCAGAGTATATGGGATCATAAACTTAGTAATTATATTAAAAACAACTCGAAAATGTAAGATGTACAATATGTAAAAATCGTTCCTCTATTCTTTCAAAATCTGGCCGTAATCCAAAATTATTGTGTGGAATCATTTACTGCGTTTACCTGCAATACAATTTCTAAATTATCTCCACCCGGCTCTATTTACAGAAACAAAGGTCATATCATAATAGATTTCTTTCACAATTCTTGATCATAATAGAAAAAGTTATATCTTATCACTTAACATTTTTTTTCCTAAAAAATGAATACTGCAGACATATATGTTGAGAATAAGAATATACAATTATCTAAAATGTTATAAGATTTGTATTCTAAAACATATATGTATTTGTATAAAATGTGGCAGTGATTTCTGAAGAAGTGAACAAGTGCTCAGTGATAAATACTCAAGGTAAAACATTAAGTGAAATTGTATTCAACAGCATCCTTATAAATAGCTGGCCTATCTCTGGAATAAGCAAACATGTTGACAAAATTAATTTTAAACATTAAACATTTTATCTTAATATGGAATATTTTTGCCTCAAAATTTAATATTTTATTCACATAAATAATAAACATGGAAAATACAACTGAGTCAAATTTTATATTCAGTCAATAAGATGTTAATTATTATCCCCAAACTCGGTGTTTCGCCACCCTGTTCCCAAGCTCCCTTTGTTGCAGCACAGACAACATGTATGGTTACAATCTAACGGCAAAATAGATCGTTTTTGACTATTAAACAATGATATGTTATTAAGACTTATGCATTGTTCTGTTTCTTGATTAGTGAATTTTCTGGATAAACAATCAATCAACACCATGATCATGTTCACATGGCTCACACAGTGTACTTTTGTTTTCTTCGAACTGGTACATTGTTTTATAGAACAACCAATCAAAGCCATTGAGAGATAAGGCCCAATCTGTTCCTAAACTGTACATAGACTGGCTTTTAGTTTCCATAGCAACAAAGTATTTAGTTTTGCTGCACTTCTGTGACTTTAATCTACCCTTTAATCATAAGCTTATTTAAATTAATAACTTTAATAGGAAATGTTCTCTCGAACACGGCAGGTTTGATTAGATAGCCATGAAATTCCAGTAGATTTCAAGGAAGATTTTATCATTAAAATTAAAGTATTGATTTAATTAGAGTATTGTTTTTTAAATGTAAAACTTGTACTGAATTTCTAAGGAGCAAAAATGATTTTCCAGGATTTGATCCTGGACTGAAAAACATTATTAAATTTTTCCAGAAATTTCCAGGAGTTTCAAAGAACAGAGCAAAATATTTATTCTTGTGCTATGACTGTTAGGATGGGCATTTATTGCTAGAGTACATGTATACCGCTTTCAAATAAGTATCAAAATACAAAAAAAAACAAAAAAACCCACACAATCAATTAATGCCTGACAGCAACAATACAACAACATATTTAATTAAGTACCTCAACATTACAGTAAAACAAATATTTATTGGTCCCCTCCAATGAATAATACATATTAGAAAAATAAAGTGCACATTGCTATAACAACATTTGTTAACAGCAACAACGTTCCGAAGATAATGATGATGGAGAAGATGGAGTTCCTAACTTCACGATTAGGAATACTGGAGCGTAGTGTCATCTCAATGAAGGCGTGACAAATCCACTGGCCGTCAAGGGCGTAGCACGGAACCACGTTGAGAATTATGAGGGCTCCCGACAGGGAAATGAGATATCTGATTTCAAGGTTAAGGCTATTTTGTTTTTGAATAAGATACAATATAATACCCCAACACCCCACTCAGTCATAAAATACTAAACGCACCAGACCCAACACCCCACTCAGTCATAAAATACTAAACACACCAGACCCAACACCCCACTCAGTCATAAAATACTAAACACACCAGACCCAACAACCCACTCAGTCATAAAATACTAAACACACCAGACCCAACACCCCACCCAGTCAGAATACTGGCCCTAGGCCTAACCACACCCATTCATAGAAAACGGACATGAGACCCAACACCCCACCCAGTCATAAAATACCGACACCAGATAAAAAAATACCCAGTCATAAAATACTGACACCAGATCAAAAAACCCCACCCCTTCAAAGCTTACGGACACCAAACCCAACACTCCACTTAGTCATACAATACTGATACCAGGCCTAACACCCCACCCAGTCATACAATACTGATACCAGACCTTACACCCCACCCAGTCATACAATACTGATACCAGACCCAACACCCCACCCAGTCATACAATACTGATACCAGACCCAACACCCCACCCAGTTATAAAATACTGATACCAGGCCTAACACCCCACCCAGTCATACAATACTGATACCACACCCAACACCCCACCCAGTCATAGATAACTGATACGAGGCCTACCACTCCACCCACCCTGTTACAAAACACTAACACCATCCCCACGCACAATTTGAAATAAAATGTAAGCACATAGTGCAATACAGTGTTCAAAATTACCTTGGTACAACATCCCAACAAATCTGTCTTAAAAGTTCTGGAACTCACCTATTATATGACAAAAGTTCTTCAAAAGGATACTTACAAAATGTTTCAATGACATATGGCAGATTGAGAGGAATGAATGAGCTAGCTGGAACATAGTTACTGACACCAACTGGAACAGAAAACATCATCATTTAATAGTAAACCAATTCCATATTTCGGAGACTACACTTGTTACCTCTTAGCGTCAAAATAGCTGAGTGAGTGTTCAGAGACACCAGACCACTGGGAATCATGGCTACATGAATTTTGCTTGTTCGGTTGGAATTTCGGCCATACTTGAGATTATTTCACTCAAATCATGGCATGCCAATCCAACGGGTGAAGGAAACCATTGTGATACTAAACAAGGATAATTCAGACAGGACAATGACAACACAAAAAAAAAATCACAAACCAGATTGTCTCCCTTAGTTAGGGGAGCCTCCAGGAAAGACAAAAAAACTCCCCTGTAAAAAGTTGCCTCAGTAGACTTTAAGAAACTCACTTCCGCCCCATAATACATTTTTACTCTGACAATTCCCTTACATCTTACAAAAATAAATATCATACCTGAATAATGAAGATCTAATGGATGGCCTAGAAATAATAACGGTGGCTTTCTTCCGTGGAAAACACGTAGTAGTTTTGTAGAGTTATCTGTGGCTGGTAGGGCACAGGCCATGTCTAGATTGGGAGTGAAACAATCGCTATGTAGTTTACAGACGGGTCGATCTGTCGTACTCCGTGCAGGCAAACAGGCATACTTCTAAAACAGAAAACATTCTCTATTAGGCAGATTACAGGGAAAACAAAATCTGTGACAATATACTTGTCAGTGGAAATTCTAATATATATGTAAACATATGCTTACACAAGGAATTAGCCAAAGACCCACATTTAACTATAGGACCGATAATCCCTTGCTTTATTCTGATCAATTGAGTGTTTGGTTGATTGATAAAATGATTGATTGATTGGTTGGTTGGTTGATTCATTGACTGATTTTTTAATTAGTATTTCTACTCCTCAGCTGGTTAATACATGTATAATAATCTGCAACAGAAAAAAAACTAATAAAACCTTTATTAACACAGCAATCGCATATATACAATTTTATATACAAAAATCGAAGAAGACCCCTACCAATTGATGCAATGACCAAGCAACTCCCTTTTTACATCATCGGTAAAAAATTTGGGCAAGAACCTATCCTATTTTCAAATATTTTGATTTGTTTGTTTGTTTGACTGGGGTTTAACGTTGTACTTAAGAGTATTTCATTTATATGACGACCGATTGACCACTGCTCCTTGCCTAACAATAAACTACTGTGGAAAACCAGGAGGAAAGCTCATAAAAACTACCCCTGTGATTGCCGTAGCCACATCGATGGGTGACAGACAGGCCCTATCCGGTGAATGGTTAGGGTCCCCTGCGGAGTAGGATAAGTAAGCGCACACACTATCACTAGGCCACGGCTGCTGGCCTGCCTTTATTTTGAAATTCTTCTGCCATGTCACCAAAGCCAAAGTTTCAAGTACCACCAATCTGTTGGCTTTGATTTTTTGTTTGTTTGATTAGGGTTTAATGTCGTACTCAAGGATATTTAACTTTTAGGATGACGAATTGTCCACTTCACACTGTTCCTTGCTTAATTACGGTGGTAAGCTGAGACGAAACTTCGTTAAAACCACCCCTGCGATTGCTGGAGCCACAACATGTGTCTCACTCATATACCTGAGGATCGACAGATGGCCTCGATATTGTGAACAGTACATGGAAATAGGATCAGGAAGTTAACCACTAAGCCAAGACTATGAGCCTTTAATTGATTGGTGTAAGAGTCATGTGGCAGAGTGTTTCACTTAGATGATGGCTGCTTATTTCATCAGTCAAACCTCCTTGACCATAAAATGTCTATTGTGCAGCTCTGTTGGATAAATGTCTTTGATTGGACTGAGAGTGTTTCTCTTACATGGGTGTGTACACTAACAATTATGTTTGTTTGATTTTAATGTCGTTCTCAAGTGTATTTTACTTGTATTATGTATGCCAGATTGTCCTCTTCACACTGTTTCTTACTTAAAAATGCTGGAAAACCAAGATTGCCAGAAGCACATCGAGACTCACTTATTTACCTGGTGGGCAGACTGTAGATTGAAGAAGGATTAGTAAACAGAAATGTTAACCACTAAGTTACTGTTGCTGGCCTCCAACAACTATGGGCCACACTAACACAATTATAAAATGTAAAGTGTTTCTTTCAAACAGCATGGGTATACTGGCATCTTACAGCCCTCAGCTAGATGGATACCAGAGGAGTTTCAACAAATTTGGTTACGAAAAAATATGGGCTCCCAAAATCAGCAAAATGTTCCAAGCCTGAATTAGAATCAATATATTATTGTTTGTTTGTTTGTTTGTTTGATTAGGGTTCAATGTCGTACTCAAGGGTATTTCACTAATATGACGACGTGCAAGTCCAATGGGTGAAGGAAACCACCCTCGACACCACTGGCAACAAACAAAGACAGGACAGGATAAATAAAGGACCACAACAACAGGACGTGATACAGACACCACAAACAGATCAGCTTCCTGTTCCCCTTTAGCTCTGAGAGCACCAGGGCAACATGAAGCTCGCTCCAACCGCCCGCAGGACAGAATCAGAATTAATCAGCCTTATAACAGGGGTACAGGTGGATCTACTTTCAAAACATACATATTGAGAATCACATAGGTTGTAAGGTGGGAAAATTGTAGAAGTATAGAAATTTATAAATTAAATATAATGTAATAGTAAAAACAGGAAAGAGTCTAAGAAGTGATGACAATGTTTAAAAAGAAATCTATTCCCGAAAAAAAATAAAAGGAAAAAAATGCCAAAAGGGGAGATAATTTGGTATCTTACCTCTACATGGGTCGTTTTGTTCCAGGAATTGGACAAGTGTGACCCAGCCACCCCCCACTCGAACCATCACTGTCGTGTTGAGAAATCGCACCAACTTTATTTGATTTTCTCCAAACTGTAAAACAAAAATAAACAAATGAAATTAGCATGCTATTAACAAAAATGCATTCCCATGCAGAAATATATTGTAAATGCAAATCGGATATCTAATTTTTGAGGTAAAATATATCAAAAAAAAGCACAGGTGAAAAGTATCTCTCATCAACGCAGTAATTAGGACCCTGGTTTGAGCTCTACTGGGATTATGTCTACTGCTGTTCACGGCAAATTATACAATTTTTTCTCATTTTAAAATTCCCCCATCAAGTTTCGGCATCCTAATTGTGTAACATTACGTGTTTGTCACTGTCATAATAAAATCAATATCAGGGTTTGCTCTTTGGCAATGATTGATTGATTGATTGATTGGTGTTTTATGCTGTGATTAATGGTGTTTCACTTATATGATGTATTCCAGCAATGATTGACACTAACACAACCAAAATGTGAAACATTTCAAAAATGTTGGGAAGTTAATTTTCCTTGAGTACTATGTAAAGACAGCATCATTAGTCTTTAAACAAACTGCCCTTAGACAGGGATCATGGGGAGAATTCTTAATGAAAGTCTCTTCTTGCTTACCCTGTACTTTCCCTCGTCTAATTTCTCTGCTCGAAATTGTCGCCTACATTGACAATGGGACACGTTACGCTCAATATCATCGTGTATCAACTCAGACTGCGTCTTGGGTTTCTTACTCCGCTGTCCTCTTCGCTGAAATCATTCAAACATTTTTAAATATATATTACATTTAGATTGACTGATTGATTGATTGAGTTAATTGATTGATTGATACCTTTATTCACCACAGAAATTTATATAAAATACAACTGGTTGTGACCAATTGTTTTGGCGGTAATATAGTCCCGAGGACTTGTTTTATCCCAAGATAATTTATTATTGTTAAAAATAAGTCATTTAGATTTAATTTTCTTTTTTTAAATATATATACATACAAAATACTCAAAATACACAATGTAAGGTTAATTGATTGATTGATTTATTGATTTATTGATCAAAGGTTGGTTGGTTGACCATGCTTTAAGGTATTTCACTAATAAGAAGGCAGTGTATTCTAACAATAATTGACACTTGCTCAACCAAGATGTGAAGCGTTTACATAATGTTTAAAAGCTAATTTTCCTCCAGTGCTAAGTTGCTACTTAGCCATAGAGCCACAAGGTAGGCAGCTCTGTCCTAAGGGTAAAGAAAACTCCCTCAAACAAACCCCATATAAATGAAAAAAATATCTGCTTTTTAAAACTTACATGTTTTTCTGGTCTCAAAGCCTCCACAAATTCCTTATACTCAATGTAACCTGTATTATTGCTATCAAATATATCAAACACTGCATTCAGCTCTGTTCTATTCGTGGGGAATTCTGAAGAAAAAAAATCAACGTTAATTGTAAGAACTGAAAAATACACTAGCTGTCAATTTTGTTTTTTAATATAAGGAGAGCACAAGATGAATTCTGATATAATATTTTTCCCAAACGACTTATAGATGGATTGGTATTTCACTTATATGACAGCGGTTTATTCCAACAATATTTGAGACTAGCACAACCAAGGTGTGAAACATTTCCGTAATGTTAGAAAGTTAATTCTACTCCAGTGCTTAGTAAAGACATTGCTATTCTTTAAACAAGCTGCCCTTAGTCAGAGAAAAAATGGCACGATCATATCACAACAACTCCAGACTTTCCCCAAACAAAAACCAATAATCAAGTTAGAGAGTTCTAAAAAGTAGAAACAATTTTTTTTGAAAATCCAAAAAAAAAAAGCTTATTATTAATTTATGCAATTTATATCACACATTAACAGTAACCCATGATACCTTGTTTCTAGAAATCTATCCTGCAACTTTGCTTTTCAATACAATATAGTAGGAACTATTTTGTTTGTAAATATTACTCACTGGCTTGTAACATCCCGAACACAAACTCTTCTCGAGTAAGAGCTCCATCACAGTCTTTATCCTGTCGCCTAAAAAAGTCTGTGATTCTCAGTTTTTTAGCTGCTATCCAGTTTATGTATCGTTGCCTCCATAAGTCGAAATCGAAATTCTTGAAACTTTCCAACTGCAAATAGAAAAATGAATTTATCTTTTTTATTGTGTTCAAACGTATTCTCAGAGCATGGTAACATTTATAGACAGTTTGTGTCAAGTTCAGTATTCTTTTGTACTTCCGGTCATTTCACTCATATTGCATTGGCATATCCCCTTGATCCCAACCATCCACTAGGTTAGCCGAGAAAAGACACTTATTGATTGATTGGTGTTTTACGCCGTGCTAAGGGTATTTCACTGATATGATGAATGAGTATTCCAACAATAATTGACACTAACACAACCAAGATGTGAAGCTTTTTCAGGATTGTTGGAAAGGTCATTTTCTTCCTGTACTAAGTAAAGACAACATTGCTACTCTTCAAATAAACTGCCCTTAGCCAGAGAGCAAAATTGTACCGTCATACCAAAACATCTCAAAGACTTCCGCTTCACTTGCGAAATTAACTACTACATATTAAGGGAGAGATATTACTTCATTTGACAGTGACTAGACTTGCCAGTCTTTGATAAGTCTGCATGTTTAACTTTTTTTATCTATTTTTTTATCTATTTTTTTTAGCACGCTTAATTTTGGTTTTCAGATTCCAATAAGCATGAGAGAACTTTGGATGGTTTGATGGTTTGTTCGATTGATTGAGGTTTACGTTGATCTCAATGATATTTCACTCATAGCACTACGGACTTGTCCACTTCACACTGTTCCTTGCTTAAAAATGGTGGAAATTCAGGAGGAAGCCTCGTTAAAACCACCCCGGCGATTGCCGGAACCACATCCTGTGGCACACTCATATAAACCTGATGGTTGACAGACTCGAACCCGTGAACGGTTCCTAGAAGTGGTATTAGTAAACAGGCAAATTGACCACTAATTCACATCCATGTAAAAATAACTAGGAAATTACCTCTAACAATTGTTCTAAAGAATCTTGAAGACGTTTTTTCCTATCCACGGACATTCTCCAAACCGTCCTCCATTTGTTCTGTAGAGCATTAACACGTGGGTTGTGAGTGTCAATCTCATTTAACTTCCAGTTGCTAAAATAAACACATAAAATGGCCATAGTATTTCTCAGTTTGCTTTATATGACTTTGTTTATTTGAATAATATTTGTATAATAATTTTGCACGCAAAGTACCGGTAATTAAAATTTAAATTTTTACCAGAATATTTGAATGAAGATGTGCCAACATTCTTAGTAATTCCTCATGCGTCTACCAGCCATAAACTAATCAGATATTTAATATTTTATAGTTCTTGTTTCCGAATAAGTTTAATAATTTGTTTAAATAGGCAATCAGAAAATTGGGTGACCTTGATTATTTGAAATAGAAAATGCATTGTTATTTCTTACCTGCCATAGTTTCTTCCCTGAGAATATTTAGCGAATTCACTGGAAACAACCTTTGTTAAACGATCTACATCTGCGTTTTTACTGGTGATGTCATCATGAAATTCCTGGCAAAAGTAAAAAATCATAAGAACAATTTACAAAACAGTTTTGGGGTTTTATTGGTATTCATCTTAGACAAGGGTATTTCACTCTAATGACAAGTTTGTAGATATCTACTAGTCTGTTCTTCAAATTGATTCATTAGCAAAACATTATCTTCAAAGACCATAAAATAACAACAATTCGTACCAGATGTTCTGTGACGAGTTCCTCAACGACCTTGAGGTCATCAGGTATGGGGTCTCTCTCTTTGGTAGCAAGGAGGACCTGTGCATCTGTTAGCCAGGCGAGTAACTCCTCGAGGAGTGCTGCATTGCCTTGGATACTCCTCAAGGCATCCTGTAGTCGTTCCTCACGACTTTTAGCACGCGCTAAAATCTGAAAGAAAATAAAAAGGCATAACAGGTCATAGAAAAAGTTTAGTGTATAGTTATGTTATATTTTCCATGACAGAATTATTACGAAGATTGTTACGATAGAAATGCTATGGTTCTGACATGTTCACAACATTTTAACTAAGACACATGGCCTTTTAATTTAAATTCACTGATACATAAAGCTGCCTATGCTTGTGAACAAAAGTTTCAATTTAAACCTCTATAGAATTCTTCAACAACTGTCAAGTCATAGTCCTAGTAATAGAGATCCAAGGTTTTTGGCTACGCTCTCAGTTGAACATCAAATGAAAAGGATATCAAAGTTTTAAATTTACTGTAAGTTTCAACCGGACTCTGGAAAGTCTAACAGCTTGGCCATTGTGAACTGTTATGGTGATAAGTGAATAAATATCTATTTATTTGTTTAACTGGCGGTTAACATCCCTATTTCACTGGTATGATGTCTTTGTACTGTCGCTAATAAGTATAATACCGTGAAGAAACAGTGTCAAAACCACCCCACAATATCTACATCAGAAAACTTTTACACCTAGGATCCAAATACAATTCTAATGTGGTGTGATGCTGTTAAAAAGGGACGCATGTAACAGTATAGATCAAACTATTGTCTACAGTCTATCTATGGGCAGATTACTCACCTGGTCCCACCTGGTCTGGGTGATTGTCAGGTAATATTTGACGAACCGCACAGCATTAGGGTGACAGTTTCTTAAAATCTCCTCCGCTAATTCTTTGATTTTATCCACATGATCTTGATGATTTCTCAATTGTTCCTGGAATTTCTGTGAAAACAATTTATAGAAAGAAAATTAGGTTTAGAACCTTCTCAAATATTATTTCTTTTTTTCTTTTTAAGTTTCATTTCACTCAAATAAAGATGGAGAGCTGCGTACATCCAGTTGACACCATTTGATATAGAATTTTGTCAGATTGGCATAATCCAAAACTCCAGGGTGTCACTTGGATGATCTGGTTTTAATCGTAATCAATATAACAACCAAAGGAGCCCTAACTCAGAGAATTACTTTTACCTCATGCCTTTCGATGAGCTGAATAATGGCCATTTCATCTTCAGGCAGACCTTTGACCTTGAGTTCACCTTCAGCTTGAGGTAGGAATTCACGCATGATCTGTACAACTTCTTGGAACTCTTCAGCCTAGGAGGAAAGAAAGAAAGACACTGAGAAACACTACACAAAGTCACCTTAAAAAATTTCTCATCACAACCAGTTTCTTCACTTCAATTTTAACAGAATCAAGAAATGTAAAATCAATTGAGAGAAATATTGACTTAAACTCTTGATTAGACTTTAAATCCTCTGCATTTTAAGCCACCATTGATGCATGAAGGGCAATGACAGCGTGAGCTTTTCCAACAATTTGATGTGCAAATTATTTTCACAATATTATTGCAGAACTTGGCTGTTCAGACAATCTAGAACCAGTTGAAATATGTGTGTGAACTTACCAGTCTAAGAGAAGTGTGGAGCCTATTTTCTCTGATATCACTGAGACTGTTCACTCGGTCCCACAGAGTGTCCAGTTCCATCAGCTCATTATTCCTCAGCTCCCCAGAGGCTTTCATTGAGGCAATGGTCGACTCCCTCGCTATCAGCTCCTGCTGTAAGCCCTGTAAAGTAATGGATAAATTGTTTTAGTTGATTGATTTGTGTTTAATGTTGTGCTCAGGGGAATCTCTAGTCCCACAACTTCCCTGAGTGACATTTAGGTTGATTGGTGTTTTACGCCTTGCTTAAGGGTATTTAACTTATTGGACGGCTATGTATTCCAACAATAAATGGCACTAACCCAATCAAGATGTGAAGCGTTTCCATAATGTTAAAAAGTTTAATTTTCCTCCAGTGCTATAAAGTAAAGACAGTATTGCTACTCTTCAAACAAACTACCCTTAGCCAGACGGCTGTATCTCTGTTAGGGTGAGTGGCATTTAGAAGCAGGGAATCAGATAGTAAGTAACATTACATGGTTTATGGATATACACTTTATGGGTTTATTTACACGAAACATTTCTGAGCAGATTCTAGCACCGTTATCAAGTTAGGTAAAAGTCACGCAGTGTGACTGTGAGCTGCTTTACTGTAAGGAAAACAATGCTCCTCCAGTGCTAAGTAAGATGGCATGACAAAGCAGGGAATGTAATGCCCTCAACCAGAAGTTTACCGGTTTTGACGGTTTTAAGTAAAGTCTAACTGGTAAAATAGAAATACCACAGTTATAGTTGCTATTTAAACTGATAGCTGTATAATTAACAGCCTGTATTGATGCCTTAATACGACCACCACATTTCATATGCTAATCTCAATTCGAAAATTTTGTTTGTTAAATCCGCCCTGTCATAAAGTTGTTAACACCAACATGATAAGGACACTGGACTTACCCTGTGTTGCTCTATCAGAATGTTGACGGTATCTACATCGCCTAAGACAGGTTGTCTCTCCCCGAGGGTCTCCTCCGTCCTCTGTAGCCATTCCAGTAACGAGGACAGGGCGTCGGAGACACGCCCTGAATTCAACAGTGCTTCGTCCAGCTTGTTTTGGCTGTTGATAAAAAATAAAATGTTAATTATACCAATTTCTTACAAATTTAACACAACTTTACTTCAGTTTTTCTGTTAAACATTTCCTGATAATATTAACAAAGAAATCTGGAAGTAAATTTCCAGAAAAAAAAATAATACACTGAATGAGTTAAAGAAATATAGAGCTCGGTTAATTGAGCTATGATCTCACACCTATAAATCACATATAGCCAATTATTTACCACGCATTTGCAATAAAAATTCAGCCAAATACATGTAAATTCACATGTATGAACACTTTGTTAACAAATTACAAACCCTGATATAATAATACCTTGGTGGATTTGGTGAGATTAAAAAAATCAAGCCCAACAGTAGGGCACAACATCAATGCCTCAAATATATATTGTTATTGGAACCTAGTGTCAAGCTTAAGGTACAAGGTAGTCCCCTATCCTAGTCAGGTTTTACAAAACAAAAACGCAGCTTTACAAGCTAAAGATAATCTATCTGCAAAAACTGTATACCAAATTTTGTGGAAATTTGAAAAGTTTTCCCACAAAATCAACAGACATTCCAAGCAGAAGTGGGTCATAAAAACTCATGCCCCAGCAAAATAAATGAGATTGTCCGAGTCACCTTTTAATCCAAACTAGAACGTGAGGTTGAACGAGTTCGTCTGGTAAGGCCCACATGTCCTCTGGGTCAGATGATCTATCCATTTCCCAGGTAAAAATCAAACTGTTTCTTACAAATTCAACAACATCAATTCAGACTCCATTTTGAGTGAAAACTTCAACAGGTAATAAACTCTGATGAGGTAGGAGAAAATGTCACAAGCCCTCACTGGCTGCCGTCAAAAATCAATATTCGTAACAGATGTGTATTTACCTATGGTGGATGCAGCCTGGCAGGCGTGTGTGTGAAGAACATTCACTTTATTGAACTTCTACATTCGTTTTATTGAATTTTTCAAAGTTTTTAAAATACCTGGCCAGAATACATGTATGTAGATCTATTATTGAGGTGATAAAATAGAAAATCAGACACTATGTACAAGAAATTAAATCCCCCTGATATTTTTGTCAGATTTAAGTGAGATAGCTGGGCTGTCAATGAAACTGATACAACCAACATCTGACCAGGTCTTTGTAAAACATTAAGATGTCATTTTGATGTGCTTTTTGCTGCTCAGGCTGTTAATAGTATTTGGTTTTTTAGAATTTGGTGGAATGTTTGATTGATCGATGTTCAATACTTTGCTCAAAGGAAATTCATTTTAAGTGAAATTAATGGGGTATCTTTTTTCCTAATTAACTGGTGATTAACTCATATGCTGCATTTGCAAGAAAACTGTGAAATGTGAAGTGTTTTGATAATGATGGGAAGTTAATCTTCCTCACATTTTCAAAAAGTCAGCATTGATACTCTCAAAACAAATTGTCCTTAGCCAGAGCACAGACTGATCAATCACGTTCAATCCCTCACTCAAGGGTATTTCACTTAATAGACGCAGTGTTTTTAACAATAATTTACACCAGCAAAACAATAAATTACGAAGTGATTTGATAACATTGGAAAGGTAATCGCCTCGCTACAGACAGAATTTATACCCTCAGAACTGTCCCTAGCCAAAGTGCTTTGATTGGTCAATAGTCAATGACTTGTTTCCGTCATCATATACAAGAAATACCCTCGAGTATGATGTTAAACCCAAATCAAACCAAACAATGACCGGACCAAGGGTATGTTACTTATAGGATTTGGATAAAGCACTATTTTAGACCTTACTATTCATTTATAAAAATAAAAATTTACAAATATATAAGTTAATGCATGTTCTACTTTCCTGAATCAAGCTGTAGTTCACTACATGTATTGGTAATATTTTTAAAATTAATAAATTTGACTCTTAAGTGATGTAAATGATGTCAACAACAGTCATTGATGTACAGTGGGGCCCTATATATTGTAATAAGAGAAACAAATTTTTTACAAAAATTTACCAGAAAAAAACCCCAAAATGTAGCCACAAATATTTAATACACTGGTAAAACTTGTTTAGCCAGGCAGAAAATCTTAGGTTTGAATGATGTTGTGTCAAATGGAATAGTTTAAGAAACAAATTGTATTCAGTTGTCTTTGCTGGCTCTGGGAGTGGGCAAAATAATAGAATGTGTTTTTATAAATATGTGAAAACCATATACAGGACAACACTTTTAACCAAAATAATTTATATTATCGAGGAAGACAGTGAGGATACAGCCTGGCACTTTATGCTACATTTAACAAGGCAAACACCAACCAACCAACAAAAAACAAACTACACAACAACAAAACAAAAACAAAAAAATATATATACATGTATATATATGAACACTATTGTATGTTTTTTTTGGTTGATTAGTTTCTTTTTTATGTTTACTGCCATGGATGCTGTCTGTTCGAAATTTATCTTTATTTAAATAACCTTGGATGAATGAGTTATACTATTTGTTCACGCCACAGCGTAGCTGAAATACGGCTGAATGTGGCGTTAAACACCATTCAATCAATCAATCTTGTAGTATCACGCACTGCACATTTTCCAAGCTGGCAGACGGGACATGCCTGTTGAATTACCAAAACTGACAATATCATATTGCCTTTTGTTGATGCTTTCGTTAAGTCAAATTCACTCACCTTGGTAAAATTCTGTTCCTTCATGGAACAGAATAGGTCAATAGATAGAATCATAAATTAGGTACTTAAATATTTTTAGATGTTTAAAATTCCCTTTTAATGGTTTTCATGGAAGATCATTGCGAATGATAGGCCTATACACTTCTGGTAGTAAAGCGGTTTGTTGGAACCTTTTTGGTTCTCGCCCAATGCTCTGTATGGCCAGACAGATTTGTTGCCGATGATTGTCTAGCCAGTGGTGTAAAATACAAAAGGTGATAAAACGTATCCTGATCATGATATGGCCTAATCAGCAATATTGTGACATTTTGATAGGAGGTTTTTTTTGCTGGATCAATTTGTTGTTGTTGAAACTTGTCTTGTTCTTTGTCACTTGTATCCATCGATGTCAAGTAAAACATCGTACTCAAGGCTATTTCATTTGTATGACGACGGCTTGTCTACTTCACACTGTTCCTTGTCTACATTTGGGGGAAAATCGGGAGCAAAACTAGTTAAAAACCACCCCAGTGATTGCCTGAGCCACATCGTTTGACTCACTTATACACCTGATCCCGCGAATGGTACATCGAATTTAAATTAGTAAGTGCACAGGCTTACCACAAAGCCATGGCCGCGGGCTTCATTGTCCACCACTACTATAGTAAGGGTGAACTTAGAAATGCTTCTGCCCGTCACAAATGTTTCGTTAGCTTGAAAACAAATTCACGGATTAACTCCAAACATGGTATGTAGCTTCCATGGTATGTAGTCTCATCTTATAAAAACAATAGATATGATTGAATTTTATCAAATTCCGTAAAACAAAAAAATGACCGCCAATGCATCATTTGATCATATTCACGTCTGAACAGGATTATTATTAGATCAAATTCACAGATTAACTTGAAACTACTATTAAGATTTAGGATAGGATTGCATATCATCAAATTGCACAAAGCAATATGGTCCGCATTGCATAATTTTTAAATATTCACCTTAGGTTAAGAAACCGATGGGTTTGCATTTCATTTCTGCAAACAAAAATGGCCTTCACTCAAATTCAGTATTAACTTCAAACTTCGCTGTTTCTGTTATTACCATAGATATGGTTGTATTTCACTAGATTTCACAACAAATATGGCCGACATTGCATATCACACCAAAATGGTGATAAAAACCATAACTTTTACTCTTTGGTTCTTCGAAGAAAAAAATAGTTCTCAAACAAAAGCAGGAAAAGGTGATATGACTGGTATTATGAGCATTTATTTTCAAAAAAAGCCTTTAGTGGTGGACCTGCTAGCTACTCAGCTTGTTTTATAATATTTTTCTCGCAGTTATGGGAGCTTAACAAGAACGAATTGACCGAACATTCAGGAGATTCCTCTGCCTACAACGTATTTTTTTCTTTAGGCGATTTCGACAAGCAGTCTGCTGCGCATCTACTGGTTGCAAATTTAATTATCTTGATTAACTCAACTTCTGTCTTCAAAGTCGAGAAAACGTAATGCCTTCTGACTTGAATGGAAAATTTGCTCTCAACATTTTGGTCTGGAATGTCAATTTTTCAATTTATCAAAAACGCATCTTTGAGACAACACTCTACTAACACAATTAAACTCGGTGGAAAGTTTACAGACAAATAACTTTCCAAGTCCATGAACAAACTAGAATGTTAGATACTTGTCTTTGGCTTATACATAATTTGTTATTATTTGTCAACGCGACTATCTATTCTTAATGTTGCGGCTTGTGTTTCCGTTCAATTATATTGGTAAGAATTCTTGCAAGGATTGGTAAAATAGTACATAATGCATTGTTTGTAAGCCTCAAGCGTTGTTGTTGTACAAGGTTCTCTGCCCGGAGGTCACATGCATATGTTGTACTAACTCGGAGACACGATGCGCGCTATCTCTAAGCCTATCTGAATTTTTCTTGGGCCTACGTTAAGCCTTTGTCCTCACTGAAAACTCTATAAAAGTTGTTCTACGAGCAATTAAGTTGGGATCAGGAGTTTTGTAAAGACTATCAAAGGTCAATTAAACAGTTCTCCGGATTAATCCAATCCGTGAGCGAGACGCTGCAATAGTAATTTGCACCCCACGCCCCCACCAGGTGGCCACTAATACCCGGATGTGAGCAAATAACAGTGTCTGGACTGCTCAAAGTTAGGTGGTCAGTTAAATCTATTTCTGACCACATTCCATGTTAGTAGATTTACATAGAATGACAATCGTGATGCTGTCATTTCTTGTCCATGCAGTTAATGTTTATTAAGAATCATTAACCAATCAGACAAAACAATAAATTACCATTACACTACCCCACATCCCCCCACAACACTATATAATCTATATACCTGAAAAAGTCACTCGAAAAATGTAAATCCGCCCAAACATATGAAAAGCAATCGCTCAAGAGCGATTATATAGAGATCATGTGTAAAGTGCGTGACATGTGACGATATATCAGCTCGAGTTGTCTCAGGTCGGACTGCAGTTTCAATCGAGCTCGAAGAGATATAACGACCCGTAACACACTCTATACATATAATCTGTTTATCATAATACCTTCAATGTTTCTTAACAAACTTTTAGCGAGGATCGCTTGACGTAGACAAAGTACTACTTATATACTATCTAGTCCGAGATTTAAAATAATCCAATGTTTATTTGTGACATCATATAATAAAACGGGCTGTTTACCCTTTTTTAAACCTATAAAACTAACAGCATGATTGTATGATTTCTGTATTAAAAAAACAGTTAGTCTGTTTGAAACTGAAATTTAAAGAAGAACGCAAGTTTGTTTACATCAGAATCATATTACTGCGCAAACTGAGACCCCAATGACTGGACTGTCCAAGCACGTGAATTTTTTGTATAAAATTACGCACCCCAGAAAAACATTCGAGAAAACATAGTTCAATTTTAAACACTAACTAGCGGCTTTATATTGCTTAATTATAATGTAACAAAACATAAATGGAACAAATAGTCCGGTTGCCAAGTGTTGATCTGCTACACAAGGTCGAGGGATTTCCCCAGTCTCGCGGTCATATAAAATGTAAACATTGAAAAATAGTCCCGCTTCAGACTGTACGTATATGAACCATCTGATACGGATAAATATACGATGCTTCTGTGTCTGTGTGGTGGGACTCATAGGTATATGATAAAATGACGTATCACTTATCGACGTCAATAATTTGATATGATAGGCTGGTACTAAATAGACGATTTATAACCGACCACCAAAAGCGGATTGTCCGTGGGAGTCCCTGTGAAATGTTGCTTTCTGGGAAAAGGAGGGAAAACAATGCATATTTTAGGGTAACTTGAACTGTAAATAGTACATAGACCTTTGTTTTTGTTGTAAATAAGATATAGCAACGGTCTTAGAGCGATATTCCCGGCTGCATTAATCTCTATATCCACTGAGAGGTTACCATTAAATATACTTAAATATTGCATCGACTTATCGTTTCTTCATTTTATATAATAACCTGAGGGTTACAGATATATACCTTCTTACGATCACTGCCAGCTGACTTTTTGTGCGTGGCCAACCCTGTCCATGACGGCACAGGACTAACACTCGTGTGTGTTAGGGGTTAATAACATGTGTGAACTGTCAAAGGTTTAAACAGTCGACTCTATAGGTCTCGTGACGTAGGCATTTATTTTGATAAGACTGATATTTGATTGGTCAATATTTGTGGAGCTTCTCAGTTTGGTGATAAAAGTACCTAGACATGGCCACGTGAATGAATTTGACTGTAGGTTTAGCATTACCCAATGTTTAAGATCCAATTATAAAATCGATATAGCTAGATTAGAAAATTAGAGAGCATTATTCAACCCAAGTACTGATGCCTGTTTAACCTATACGCAAACGTAATAATTTAAGCGGAGTGACCCTTTTTTGTTTCACCCCAAGGTGCTACGGGCTAATTACTCCCAGTAGATCGTCACACCAAAACAATTACTCCCGGTAGATCGTCACACCAAAACAATTACTCCCAGTAGATCGTCACACCAAAACAATTACTCCCGGTAGATCGTCACACCAAAACAATTACTCCCGGTAGATCGTCACACCAAAACATAACAGGACTGATTTAAAGAGAACAAAGTTGTCTTAATACAGGTTTGCGATCTGTTTATTGTAAGATCACAACTGGAATAGAAGGCGATAGTTTTAAGTGTTAAGCAAGGCCCATGGCCTCATCTCACCATCGATTGATTCAAATCCTGTTATCAGCGACGTTTTTCTGATAGAGAACTGATTGATTGATGTTTAACGCCATGCCAATGGATACTTCAATAAACCCCACTATGAACAGGAACAATCGTATACTATGTATAATATTTAAATGCTTTCTTCGATCTTTTTGTGGTGTCTGTATTGCGTTCTATTGTTGTCGTCCTTTATTTGTCCCGTCATATCTTTTTTTTTTGTTTCCAGTGGTGTCGAGGGCGGTTTCCCTCACCCATTGGACTGACATGTCGTCATATAAGTGAAATACCCTTGAGTACGACGTTAAGCCTCAATCAAACAAACAAACAAATCTATACAGCGTTACTGTCTTCCCTACGTGTAACATTGCTTTCCACTAAACAACGTTACTGTATTCACAACGTATTTAATTCTTTCATTTTTATTTCACTAAAGTTGTAAAGACTGCATCAATTGCATACCAGTGTATTAAATATATTATATAGAATCTTCAGTGCTACAACGTTACTACAACGTTACTTACAACGTTTTCCTCTATACAACGCTACTGTCTTCCGTCCGTATCATATTGATTTTCTCTATACTTCAATGTTGTCTTCACTACGTGTAACGTTGCTTCCTCTATACAACGTTACTGTCTTTATTACGTACAACGTTACTTTCCTCTATAGAACGTTACAGTCTACACTACGCAAAACATTGTTTCTTCTAAATAATGATATTATCTTCATAACTACAAGGAATTCCTCTGTACAACGTTACAGCCTTCACTAAGAACAAAATTCATTTTCTCTGACCCAAGCTTATGGGTTCACTGCATACAAAATCTCTTTCCTATATACACGATTATTGTCTGCCCTCCATACAACATTGCTTTCCTCCATACGTAGTTATTTTACCGCGGTGTTAAATGTCTCCAAACAACAATGCCTTCTAATTCACAACGTTACATTTCTTACTGCAACATTACCTTATATCCTTATACGTCACGTTTCTATTTACACCACTAACGAGTTACCTTTCTCTTAATGACGTTACCTTTCTCTTCAGAAATAATATAAATTAAGCAGACAAGAAATCTAAGGTGTTTTTGTATATTGTATTTACTGTAAAAATAATATAAATACAGGGTAAAAAGGAACAAATACAAAAAAGAAATATTCGTCATGCAAACAATTATCATAATAACAAAGACAAAACGGATATAAAAATCTGTAAAATCAGCCAAAACTTAAAAACAAAGCAAGTATGTATTGAAAAAAATATGTATGTCTGTATAAATCCAATATGGCAAGTTTCTACATGGACATAAGTCTATCCATTTATTGACTCTCGAATCCACATGCTATATCACATTCAAATAAGGCGACATTCTCTGTCTTTGACAAAATGTAATATCATCGATATTTATATATTAGCACAATCCTATTTATGATATTTTCAGACCGCCATACATTTTAGTCTATCAATAAATAGCTTGTGATATAAAAAGAGTTTTCAATACAATTGTTGTAAGTTTTAATATCAAAATGTAGAAGCAGTGCGACCCGAGTGTATATTGCAAAGTCATCTTTTTATATCACAGTTTATGTAACATGTCCGTGGTAGGTCTAGAGTGTATATACCTGACCGTCATGTAAAGCGACACCAATTGTTTTTCTAAAACGAAATGTGATATATACATATATAAGCAATATACCAATACGTTCTGCGTATATTCCGTACAAACATTATCATATATATTATGTTAACAAATATATTACACTATTTATCCACCAGTGATTTGATTTGTATTAACATATCGTCCCGCGATATAAGGCGACACCAATTGCATGAAGTGGTGTCCAGATTTGACTAATGTTACATAAGAATAACGTAATGAAGGTCTGACTAGAATTTCACAGAAAATCGTTATTGCCAAGAGACCTGCTCTGCAATGTCCACGAAACACGAAATTGAAGGTCACAAAACATGCACAGAAAGGGCTTATCACTATTATTTTGTTTTTATATAAACATTATTTGCAGATAAGTATATATTAAGACACACACGTCCTGAGTATTGTATTTTTGGCACAAATTATACAGTGTATTCTTTTCCATTCTTAAAATCCTGCATGCACAATACAGCTCCCCTTTTAAAGTATAATTTAAAACATTCTACATGGATAGTTGTGCCATGTCACAAACGTCGTCCTGTAAATCGGTGTAATACTAAATTATATTTAGGAAAAAATAAATCGTAACTGCTGCACGTTTTGCCACCTTTAAATACGCGTCTGGGCTTCAATACTTTGTGACTCCCGTACTCCTGGGCTCTCAATGTTGACGACAACCGCACCAGATCCTCGATGATCCCTCCTGGAAACCGATCGACTTATCATCTCAAGTCTATATTGTTCGTTTTTACGTTTTTTGCTGCTCTGTTTACGGGTGTGTCGACCGACAGTAGCGGAACGGCTAATAGGAGACGATGGGTCGTCCTGGAAACGCGCTTTCCGTTTCTGCTTGCTTGTCATTCGTCGAATGTTCCTTTCGAAGAGTTTCTGAAGCTGCGGCATATCGGCATCACCACTGCTGCCTTGGCTCGCGTCATCCTGTTTTTCTGAGTCGTCATCGGACAATTCTTCGTCGGAGTAGTCTGGTTCCGGCTCTACAGTAGCCAAGCGACGGGTCTCTTCCAGGGCGAATTTCACAAAATCTTCTTCACCAAAATTGTTCGCCAACCAATCCACATGTGTTGTAGACATGAGGTGAAGGAACGTACCCCAGCGATGAGCGAACATGGCTAAGAATTGTAACAAGAGAATGAAAGCAAAAATCGCCAAAAAGAGCAGAGACAAAGGTTCATATTTCCCTTCAATAAAGAATCCTTTAATCTCATCTTCAAGCACTTGGAGTTGAATTGTGATTACTGTCCATAGGAAATTTACCAGCATGAAGGCAAATACGACATTGTTCCTCAGTGATATCAAATCGTTCTTAATTTTTTCCTTATGACCCTTGTCTTCGTCTATAGGATGGAGGTATTTTCCGATGATATCAATCCAAAAATCGTTCTCTTTTGTGTTAATTTTGACCTGCCGGCCTCGTCCGATATAATCAACCTTTGTCCAATCCAGAGTATTCATTGCTTCTCGTCTGAAACTAGAGGCCACGTGTACTGGTGGGAGAACGGGTGATCGAGGGCTGTTTTCCGGCTCTAAATCATCCTGGCTGCTGGCTTCGCCCTCTTCGGCTGAGGTCAAGTTGTTATTTTCCTCCGATCCGCTGTTTTTATTTCTCATCGTCCCTCTGATCATCTCTTTGACTTCTTCAACAAGTGTTCCAAGGCCCAACCAACCAAGAAAACCTCGGTTCCGCTTCTTTTGTTGTTTCTTCAGCAATTCCTTCCGTTCCTGCTCCATTTCCTCAGGGCTCAGTTTCTTTGGAAGTTCTCTCGTTCCCCAGGAGACGTTATGCATGTTACATAAATAAAACACGGTCAGAAGGATAAATGTCGAAGGCACAGTTAAGAAATATAAAATACCATAGATCAAGGAGGTGAACTCTTGTGGATGAAAACTGCCAGCAATAAAAAATATGGCTCCCATTCCTGTTAAGAAAATAACATTAGGACTTGAGAACTCTTCTTTGACGATGTTGAAAATAGTTCCGACTGTCACAATCACCATGACAACAGTGAAGAGAGCACTCAAGACACCTGCCACATTCAACTGAGTTTTGGTTTTACATTTCATACAGACGATCGTAAAGAATAAAACCGGAAGCACAGAGAGAGCATACGACGGCCAAAGTCCAATTTTGAGAATAGAATAGTAAGAACCTGTTATGACTAACACGACGGTAGAGGGCGCTAATATTGTGGAGGCCATTAAAACAAATTGGTACAAGATGTACAGTTTGCTGATGTTATCGTTTACTTGGACGGTCGTTCTCCAAGACGCCAATAAATCCACTTGATTAGCCATTGTCGACGGAGACCATCGTCTTCTCTGATTAAAGAACTCTTCAAACGTTTCCGGTGCAAAGGTCAAAGCATCCGCACCTGCGCAGTAATCAATCCTATGACCCTGCTGTAGAAGAAGTGTACACAGCCAACGATCTTCACCTGTGAAAAAGATATATAAAAAAAACGTTTAATTTAAAACTTAGAAGTGTTTAAATATTTCATCTGATGTGTACTGGGTAATTGAGATTACCACAACAATCTCTCACAGACAATACATATCAAGTGTTATAATGAGTCATTGTATTCCAACAGTTGATTGTTTATACTTGGTCGGTCAATTTCAACAACATGTACAGTAAAACATTCAAAACCGTTATTCATTGGTGGATATATCCCTATAATATCTATTCCACTTTTAACGAAGTTGGGCTGTATGTCACGAACCTCATATTGTTCAAAGGTTTCAGTATAGACCAACACTTAGCAGGAATAGCACACACTGGATCATTCATTGAGTCATTCAGTTAAAAACAAAGTGCACAATTAAACTAAAAAAGGGTAATTGTACTAGACATACCTTGTTCGAACTGTATGTAATGTGTAGCCTCGGTAGGTTTTGTAGTGTATGTTTTCAGTACGTTGTCATCCATGATAGCAGATCCTCTGAATAAACTGAAGCATCCTGGACAACACAGGACACACCCAAACACGTGTTCTGCTGCCTTCTGAAGCCAATGTCCCACGGAATATTCAAACTGTTGATACCACACCATGGGACCTAAATGATACGAACAGAAATATAGCAAATTGCCAATACCCACAATGGAAACTGAATGTTACAAACGTAAATATGACATACTCGTGATACCATTCCAGAGGACCTGAATGATATAAACATAAGTCAAATAGGACTCCCTCAAGAGATCATATCATATCGAGTCCTTATTCTTGTTTTATAAACGTACAAGGCGATATACAAAGCCTTAGTTTTAGATATAATCTAGAAGGCGCTTCACTATTTTCTAAACTATTAACAGATGGTAAAAGATAAATGATTTTATCGAGAATAAGGTTAAAATTGACAATATGCTACCGGTGCATTAACGTGATGGAGAACATATAACTCAAGGGACATAACTCACCTGATCCAATAGGGTGAATTCGTCCACACACCGCTCCCACCTTCTTGTTTTTCTTCATTCTATCCAACAACAACTTGACAGCATCCGGTTTGAAATCAACGTCTCCATCTAATGTCAGAATGAAAGTATTTTCCGCCTGGTAGAATAAATAAGAAAATACATGTCAATTATGTAGACAAAAAGTAAGGAACCTAAACATTAGGGAGTTGAATGCTTTGTAATTTTCTGAGATTTGACGTTACCTCGAGCCCTCTTAGTTTGGTAAAATATTTCACTCAAAAAGAAAACAACGTTATTTGGTGAGTTTATAATTTGTTTGCATACATTTCAGTTTTATATTGTCAGTTATAGATAGTTTTAGCAACCTTTCTACTTCACGAATTAATCGCACATCATTTCTGAAAATTAGCAGCTTTTTGTATGAAAAATATTTGTGATACAAGAAAATTAAACCTAACCAGAACCTAAAAATCTGTATATTATGGAGATTTCTATACAGTTATTTATCTAATGAAACGTACCTTTTCAAACTTGTCTCGTGCAATTCTTCTAAACATGGCACTGATTGGTCCGGCTCTGTGGCGTCGTTTTTCTTTCTTTGCGTCACTGTTTCTCTTTCTGTTTCTTGTTGCGGTGGAGAATTCATTGTCAGAATTTTTAGCAAATTCTTGGGCCAATGCATTTTCTGCGACCTCAGACCCTAACAGTCGAAATCCAAGTAAGTAATACATGTACATAACCTGAATAACACAGAAGGTATTAAATATCATAAATGTTACAATACGATAACTGGAAAAAACGAACACTCATAAACAAGAGATAATCACTAAGTATTAATTATTTGGTTGTACAAATTTAGGCTCTGTGTTTCCAATTAATTTGAGATGGGTTGACTGACATTTTGATGGTAATATCTGACGTACACATATCCAGTCTCATTACTCACAGAGTTAACTCACAAACAATTTATAATCAGTAGGATAGTTCTAAATTATTTAACTCCATCAAAACCCAGAGAGCACATCTATCGCCCTTTCCCAATGCCACATCCTCTTATCAACACAATAAAATATATTTTCAATTATTTCAAAATTTAATTTTAAAGTAAATGTCTTCTTTACCTGTGACCATCGCTTCCTGTGTCTGATTTTATTCTTGTCTTTCATATGGACGACCATTTTGGTATTTCCTGGCATCGTCCATGTTAAACGACCTCCATACGGTGTTGTACATTTCTCAGGACTCGGAATAAAAATAGGGCCTTTAGCTACCGATCTGAAAGTATTACAAGCACAACAAGAACACTTAAATAATTTGTTTTTGCTGTGTTTATTTGCTTTATTTTCCAAACAATTGATAAAAATGTTTGATATATGAATTAACCCTTGTTAGTATATGTCTGCAGTATTTGATGTTTTTTCACGAAATGATATTGTTTACTATTGTAAACAAAAATTATATTAACGCATTTCAAACACAACAGCTTTCGAACAACTCTTCATTTTTATGTATGATGTTGTCACAAAGTATAAACATTGTAAAAACAGTAGTGTATCTCTATGATACATAGATAGGTCGATCAATCAACATGTTTTATGGTGACTTATGACTTTTCTTTAATAGTCATGTGACTGACTTTAGTGTTTGGAAACCTGTGTAAGGAAGATCATGTCACTTACTCATTACCGTTTAAAATTTTTTAATTAATTAACAGTGTGAATTAGCTCACCTGGCTGCATCGGGAATACAATCACACAATTGTCTGACAAAGGAATTGGGAACTCTGCTCTGCTCGTCATCGGAATCCTCAAAGGCATCATCAAATATGACATGAACTGTAAGGAGGTAACGGTAAATATAAGTGAGTGAATTGTCCACTTAAATTCATTCTATCAGAACATTAGTACACATTTGTAGTTTAACGCTGATGTGAGTTTTGGGCAAGCCTCGCATGGTTATTCTCCTCAGTAGCTCCCAGCATGGAATTTGTTTCTAAATTTACCCAGAGTTTAAAATATAATGCATGGGATACAACTGACTAAATTATGGTTTTAATAAGCCGCTTTATAAAACAAAAACATACCTTCTAATTCGTAGTAGTCCGGATCGCTAATTTTCAGCTGTTCCTGGGCAATTCGGCTAGCACAGTGGACATAATCCAATCTATAGAAATAAAAAAGGTAAACTATAAATGATCATATTCATATCAAAGTCATTTAATGCTTAATAAATAAGAACGAGGTTAAATAAATTTAGAAATAACAACTATTTTACCTGTCTAATCTTTATTTAAGATAGTTCATTTAAATAACTTTGTTATGAAATAAAAGTAAAGTTTACCATTTTTGTTTAAAGAACGATAAAACAAGATATTATCTTTTCCTTTTGTTATGTCTAGATTTCTTTTTCTTACCTGAATAAAGATTTAAGAAGTTGGGTCATCTCTCGTCGGGTTTCGTGCCACATTGTTGCGCAGACGTAAATCATTGGTGTCTCTCCGGCATATCCGGCAGTCTCCTCCAACTGAAGCCGATCCCGGAAAAGCAACCATGATTCTTTATCATCCCTCCGCCGTCTCATCATCAGAGAAGTCCCGGGCAATACGCCTTCATAACTCGGCATAACAAACAATCTGAAATCACAGTAATAATTTAGAAACCGTTAGCACATTGGTACAAGTCAGTGTATAGTTTACACAAATTGACGTTGCTGAATGCAGGGCAGTAAATCGTACAAATACAATCTGAGAGAGTCCCTTATTGGATCCATTTAAATAAACTATAAAAATTTTAATAGGGTTAATCAAGCCTTTTTTTTTTAATTCGACAACATTTTATTGCTGCCGAAGTCAGAATTCACAAACTGATTTAAACCGACCAGGGTATTGTTCCACAAAGAAATCTTAGCTTAAGTTGATTTTAAGCACCATGGCAACACAATACGCTCAGTACTGGTCGCCATGACAATTAAGATTGACTTATACTAAGATGGCTTTGTGGACCTGCCACAGTTTGGCACCAAGATACCTGATATTATAAAGTTGAGTACCTGTCTAGTTTGGCCATCCTCTCGTTTTGCGGGAACCACACATGCGATAATATTATCAAGTAGGAAATCCATAGAATTCCAGCGCAGGTTAATGGGACCCAGAGTTGGCTCCATTCAACAACAGGACAGAGCCAGAGCGTGGTATACCATTGGAAATCCATAAACTGGAACCGACACTGGCACAAAACAATCACGATAGCCCCGATTGGAGCTAGCATCAGCGGGAGGGCAAAAGCTTGGATTTGCATGTGAAGTTTACAAGCCATTCCAGAAAGATACGCACAGGCTAGACCACAGCCGATGTGGATATACATTAAACCGTAGTAGGAGAAATAGTCGTCGGTTGCACTCCCAGAGTTGATCGCTTCATAGTTGGGCATAACGAAAATGTGCCCGCCAACAAGGAAATGAGCCAAAAGTACTGCAAACCCTATTTTCAGGAGACCAACCATAAAGTATGTGGTGTCACGGGTTTCGTGCATTGTAATCTTCCACTGGAGCAGAGGGATCCTCAATTTCCCGCAGAAAAACTCCCAGTCGTCTGAGACAAAATTCTCCCACCAGCTTAAACTGATGCACAATATGGCAACCGGAAGTTCCCATCCGATAGATTTGGCAGGAGCAGTGTTGGTCTGTGTCGATCCGTCGGCTTCCGTTGTGACAATTCCGTCAGCGTCTAAAAAGTTCTGCGTCATGAAAACAGGAATGGCGGCTAGTTGGACGAGGAACGCTAAGATATTTAAAACCGTCACAAGCCATCCACGCCAGCCCTGATTCTGACGCTTACAGTAAGTCATCACCTTGAAGAAGGCAGGGATTTGACAAAAGGCCAGACATATTATTATCCCGTTGAAGAAATTTGCAGACGGTAGAACTCTAAACACCATTAAGCAAATGCCCAACGTCTGAAGGCCCTCGATGATTATCACCTATGAACAATTATAAAATATTTGTTTTATTATAAAATAAAATAAAAATTACATAATTTTTAAGACGATCTTAAAAGATCATAATTTACTAATATCAATATCAATACCAAACTACCAAAGCTGGACATTAACACAATTACACTCGCTGGTCAAAATGTTATATGATACTCACCGATATGAGATTCAACAGCGACGGCCATTCCTTATAACCAAACAGAACCCGCATGAAGCTAAACACCCAGGTAACAGCCATTGGGGTACAGATACAAAACAACAACAACGTCACATACTCGTTTACTTCCGTTTTAGTCTGGAAATATATCAAATATACAATAAATCATTGTGTCGAAACTATTCCAGTACTACTCTGAGTAATCGAATTGGATAAAAGTGTAACAACAGAACTTCGTCAACTTAAATGTCCAAGAAGTGGCCTTTGAGCAAAGGTAAATCATATGATAAGTCAATTAAAAGTTCCATTTGTGTATAAATACTCTATACTCATCTTACTAGAAATAGAACTATTGGAATCTACATCAAAGCAATAGTGTAATCATTATGGGCAGATGTAAATAATATTTGAATTTCCATCGATAAGTTTCACATAGTAAATTATTGCGAAAACTCCAAAATACGATGAACAATTCATGTTCAATATATATTTGGGTTTATTCAAACCATCTTCAGTAGTGCATGGTTTAGATGACCGCGGCAACATGAAATGTCGTCATTGAGCAAACTGAAATATATAGCCAGCCTGTTATGTTCATAATTTCTTGGAGTTTTTTCGCCATACTCCTACTTTGTACATGCACATAGTAGGAGTCAATACTTGTGGATGCATTATTCTTAAGACAAAAGTAAATAAGTAGATATATCAAGGTTAAATGGAAACACAAACTGCCCATACCTTTCTGAACTGTGACGTCAACAACAGTAATGAGACTTTACTCGAGACGGCGGCAAACAATAGAGCAACCATAATAATAAAGTAGACAACGAGACGTATAACTTTGAGGATATTTTTCCAAACTTCGCTGGCATCATCAACTTCTCGTTCTGTGTCTTGAAAAATATCGAAGGGTTTTCTGAAAAAAAAATACAGATTTTGATAAAATAAGGCGATCATGGATACAGAAAAAGCATGTAAGACGGTCCCAAATTATTAACTTCAAACAGTAGCCAGCTTATGGAAGAAAATCGTAGATTTCACTGTAGGGAGGACTGAAAAAAAACTTATTTTCTAAACTCCAACATTTTATATTTATCTTAGTGAAGTTTTTGTGTAGGGGTATTTTACTCAAAAGGCGAAGAGAGGTGTTTTTTTAAATTAAAAATAACACCACTCATTTAACAACAACGATCCAGTTTTTTCATTCTTACGTTTCTTCAATTGTTCCGGTCTTTTTTGGCTTCCTTGGTTGAGTATCTAAGGAAACATGTGGCGCTTTCTTCCGCCTGTGTTGTATTTTCGATCGGAGTTTCTGTGAAGGGGCAGGCAACCCGAGAGAAGGGCCGTTTGACTGAAGATCACTCATCTCGATTGCCGAGTCATTAACAGAAGTATTCGTACGAGTTGTGCTGGCAAGACTCATGGTGTCTTCTTCGTCGACTGCCGATAAACGGTCTGAGTATTCATTTGACGCTACGCTTAGCTGAGATTCACGTAGCTGGAAGCATAAACAAAAAAACAAAAACAAAAACCATGAGAAGAGTGGAGTGAAGAAATAAGAAACAAAGCAACTATCTAGGCAACAAATGAATATAGTTTATATGAATGTAATCAGGGGGAAGGGTAGGTAATAATAAGAGTAGGTTTCCATTATAAAAGAATCAGCACCGACGCGACTGGCGAATTAGGTAATTAAGGGATGGAAGACAGTAAATCATGTCTCTTTGTGGAAAAAGTTATTGAACACATAAAATGGTATGGGAAGTTAACAAGAAAGACAAATATTGTAGACAGTTTAAACCTTAAACAAAAAAAAATTAATCTTCTTACCGTTTTTTCCACAAGTGCATCCAGTTTTTCTTTCTGCTCTAACGTCAGAAAAACCTAAAAAAAAATACAACTACATTAAAGAAAATGAATACTGATAGAAAAAGCAAGTTCCGGTCAGCAGGATTGTCTCCCTTGTGACATTTTCTGACTGGTGAACAACGCTATTCATCTCTTAATTCCGAATTACCCGGTTCACAGTCAGGAAATGCTATTCTTCATAATTGGTTTATGTGTGTAGCCACAAAGCAAATTTATTAACATTATTAACGTTTTATTTGAAAACTTAAAGTTTGTATACCAAATAAGATCTTTCGGACAGATTGATCCGGTTTTCTCTAGGACTAAAAGCATAAGGTCAAATGCCAAATGCTTCGTTAGAATAGCAAGCGATTGATGTTCAGTTTTAATTGAAATAGTAATAAAAACCCTAAATATTTTTTAAAATAATTTAACAAAATACTAACCTTTGATCTGCCCAGAGCGAATCCAGTAAAGCCAGCTTTCTGTAAGATCGATTCACACTTATCAACGGGCCGGAGACTGCCGGATAAATCCTGGCTCAAACAATCATATCTGAGAACGAATTAGAAAAGAGATATAACATATAACAAATCTTTATGATAGCAATATTGATTTATATATTTACGGTTCCTACACAATCTGGGTTAAGTCTGGTTAAACACAATTAACAACGGTGTTAAATCCAACAACTAATAGCTTTTAAAATAACTATCGTACGAAACTAATGTTATAATCACTAACATTACTACATTAGACCAGTGCAAAATAACAGAAAACCGATTAAAAGTTCCAATAAAATATATAGTTTTAACCTCGGCCAATAATCGATATAAGTACGACGTTAAACCACAATCACACAATCAAAGAATCAATCGATAAATTTACACGTTTTGTCTCAGTTAAGTGCACTAACATTTTCAATCAACACAAACATACATGCAGTTCCGGAGGCGTACAATTTACCACAACTTTGAAACGAACAACAGAGAAACGGAATTTGTTTTTTTGTGTCCAAAAATGAAATTAAAAACAAAAACAAAAAAACACAGCATATATTTTCGTCTGATTGCACTGAAGTTTAAATTATGTAAACAATATACTTATTGATGTCACTTTGACCCACCTTGTGTTAAACTCCTCATACTTGATGCGAATCGGAAATCCGTTTCTGCGCAACTCAGCAATAGATTTCAGTCCATTGTACTCAAGTTGTTTCCGGACTAGAGTGTCTTCAAATCGACCGGGGGTAAGTTCGCTGTTTGGTTTGATACACCTACAGGATAGACGTCAACAATTATTAATTATTAAAAAACTTACTTGAAGAAGTAGATCTGTCTGCTATTTTAAAACACCGCAAAGTCGAAAGAACACAAATCATGTGAAATATTGCGAACATCAGTTTGAAGTTTTGAATATAATGTTTTCGAATATTTGGATCAAATGTCTATTAGAACAGATAGAAAAAGGGTCTGGTTTATTTCATATAAACACTGCTTTATACGGTAGAGTATGTGGGAATTAAATATATATGTACAAAATACCAAATGCCCAAAGGTAGGCAATTTACACTTACCTGACAAATAAGGGTTCAGCCTTCGACAGTTTGGTCATCAAATCAGCCAGTGACCTCTAGAGAGAGAAAAACGTAAGTACAGTTAACAAAAATACATGTCTAGTGTATTTGTATATATAGTTTTTAACGAAGTTACAAAATTCATCCTGTGCAGTTGACAAGGGATACATTTTTGGCAATTTCGCAGAATTTTACGAAAAACGTAGATGAATGTTAACAGGATATTTGTTAAATAGCTTTTACGTGCAAACATGTACTTCTTCTGCAGCATCCGCGTGGACCTCTAGATACGTTCCTAGCTCTACTGTAATGGAGATTTCATCCTCGTACTAAACGGGTAATTTTTTTTTGTTTCCTTTGTTCGCTTGTTGTACTTAAAGCTATGTCAAGCAGATTAAAGTGCGCAATAACAAATAGGTAAAAGAAACCCCATCCCCGCAAGTCCCCACCAACAAACAATAGCACAAGACAAACACAGCAAATAATACTCGCCACTACAGATAAGCTACGTGCTGACCCATCCATTCTTAGGACACAAGGGTAACTCCCTAGAGCCACCCGCCTTTGTTTAAAAATTGTATATAAATTAATAATAATAAGAAGGTAAGATCCTGTGACACATATTTAATGTAATGAATTTAATATGTCCATTTGTTATTCAAAAATATAATTGGATTCAGATACTAGCTTAAGCGAATTGCAGTTTGGCTTCTTAAAAAATAAAAAGACAAAAAAAAAAAAAAAAAAAATTATTAAACTTATGTAAAAGAAAACAAAAAAAATTAACTGGATTAAAAGTCTTCCGAATTGAAATACCAAACTAGTAGAAAATTGAAAAATTGCTTATTTTTGTCGATTATTCGATTATAATGAATTAAAATTTAGATATGTAAATTACCTTATATATGTTGCATCCTTCAACATTAAATAACTTTACTAAACTGAAGTACGATTTGAGTTTTCTCAAGATGCAGTCAATGATCCGGTTCACTCCTATATAACTGTTATTTCCCTTAGGCCTGTTCACTTAATCGTTTACGTAGTCGATGTACTCGCTGACGTATTGGGAATGTGCGGTTAATGATGCATTTTGAATCTAATCAGCAGCCGCTTTGCTGAAGAGCTAGCAAGACGAAAAATCATCAAGTTCCGTTGTGGTTACGGTTCAAAAACAGTGGGCTGACAACTTCAGAGTGTATGACATGTTATGCATGGCTGCCCTACCTGTTCATTTTCATGTGAAACAGTTTTGACTGAAACACCTACGTAAAAAAAAAAAACGACCCCACACTTAACCCAATCTTGTTTCAAAGTTATTTATACACTTTTAACCGACTGACTTATAACAATTTAAGAAATGCTTCGATCTGTCTCATTTTGTTCGTGATATCTAACGGAAATTACCGAACAAAACCGATCCCTTTCGGGTATTGTCGCCGAGCAAATGAAAATTTGGGGATAGACATCTTTCCGGTTTTTTGCATTTACACAAATTGGAATCCAAAATACCAATACTAGAAAGACACACTAAAAAGTCTAATAGCAATATAAACGAAAATAAAATTTTACATATCATTATTTTCGTTACTGGGGATAGAAACATTTTGTAACCATCAAGTACCATCTAGATTTTTAACGCAGACTGGGAACTTTGGTATAAACACGCACCATTACTGTCTTACCAGGAATGACGAAGGTGCTGTCCCTTTACAAAGGTGCATACACATGTGAAAATGGGTTATGTAGGTCAACATAAAATTGAAAATTTTTGTTCATTTAAAAAAGATTAAACTTGTTAGTATCTTTATAATTAGTTTGTTTTAATTCGGGTGACTGGTATCTTTAAAAGGGCAATTGTATTGATGTACAACTGAATGACAAAACAGCATAGCCCCTGTGTATTTATGCAGTTGTAATTTGTTTTGCTACGACCGCACAGTTTCCGCTGTATTAGCTGATATCACTACATGTTGACTTTCAAGTCGGCACTAGGTTTGTGACCAAGTGGGCTGTACGTAAGGCATGGAGGTAAGCCCGCTTCTGGTTTTAATCAAATGTGGTCGCACAGACGCTAGTATATATAGCTTACCTTGAAATGTTTGGAGACCGTACTTGATGTAAGGGTTCGGTCTTTGGGCGTTGACAAACTTTCTAGAGATGTCAATTTCAACTTCTCCTTGATTTTAATTGAAGCTTTTCGAGACAGATTATCTTTCAATTTCTTTGGTTCAATAGACGACAGCCAAAACTCGGGCAGACCTGTCCGCATTTTGTGTGTACTGGCGAACCTATAATAAATGACGTCATCAAAATAAGTACTTTTTAGTAATAGCAAAACAGAAAACTGTACTGAGATGAGGATTGTAAATTTACGATATTGTAAAAAAACAAAAACAATGAATACATAAGCAGATAGATTCGAATAATTAATTATATTAGCGATTCACATTTGTCTGGGTTTTTTACTCTTTCTGTCGTATTTAATTTTTGGTTGAAATGTTTAATCTGAAGTAATTGCCACATCCGCACATTAATACAAAATGATGTAACGGATATGTGCAAACTTATTTGCGTGACGGTCTTACCCGGAAATTGTCCCTGTTTCGGACATGGAAGCGACGAAGAGATCAGCGATAAAATGGTTTTTGCTGGACATAATGCTGGCGAGTAAATCCTGGCTGATAGAATCCCGATTCTTCTCCAGGAAATTATCAGCTTCATACCAAACCTATATGAAAATGAAATGGTGCATTGGTAACATGGTGTGTTTGGTTAGCGTTGGTGTGGTTATTTCACTGGTATGGTCCCGTATCAGTCAGTTTATTTGGGGTTATTTCATTGGTATGGTCCCGTATCAGTCAAGTTATTTAGGGATATTTCATTGGTATGGTCCCGTATCAGTCGGTTTATTTGGGGTTATTTCATTGGTATGGTCCCGTATCAGTCAGTTTATTTGGGGTGATTTCACTGGTATGGTCCTGTATCAGTCAGTTTATTTGGGGTGATTTCACTGGTATGGTCCTGTATCAGTCAGTTTATTTGGGGTTATTTCATTGGTATGGTCCTGTATCAGTCAGGTTATTTGGGCTTATTTCATTGGTATTGTCCCGTATCAATCAGGTTATTAGGGCTTATTTCATTGGTATGGCCCCTATCAATCAGGTTATTTGGGCTTATTTCATGGGTATGGTCCCGTATCAATCAGGTTATTTGGGCTTATTTCATGGGTATGGTCCCGTATCAATCAGGTTATTGGGGTTAGTTCGCTCATATGACGACGTGCCAGCTCAATGGGTGTAGGGAACTACATTAGAAGTCACCGGCTACAAACAACGACAGAATAAAGGGAGAAGAGGCAAAGCACTGTGTAAAAATGCAAAATATGCATGCGCCATGTTCTTACCACAGTTGGCGTTACCAGGAAAGTCTGCCATACCACCTACTTAGACATGTACCGATCTAGCTTGTTTGGAATGCATTCAGAATTGCAATGGGATTACCGACTTATACTATGTTATCTTCCGTTACCATTCGTTTTCTGCTTGTACTTAAAAAATTGTGAAAGCGTCATTACAAAGTTCATCAGATGTTTAAACCGTTGTTACTAATAAAGAAAAATTGTCATTCATTTGAATATAATTGTTAATTTTATTAGTCGAAGGTTTTCAACCAAAACATTTCAATACTGTATAATATCTCGTTCGTGGCCGCATTAAGCACTCTATAACCCCATTCAGGTTCCGTTTCATCAGACATACCTGACAGGTAGAGGGCATTAAGCAAACGTCACTTAAGGACGCTAGTCAAGGTAAGGAACTACATATAACGAAACCTAATGTTAACAATCTGTATAAGTCCATTTGAGTTAATTATTTACTTGATTTTTACTTATATTAGATAAAGTCTAGTTATATATAGGTCTCTATCATGACTTATGTCTTTTCTTCAAAACGTAGCTTACTAAATATTATCAACCATATAAATTGTCTACTTGCCAATTACACAAATATTCCACCAACAGCTAAAGAAACATGAATAATTGAAGTAAAGATTATATTTTTTTCCCTGTAAATACCCTAGGCTAATGTTCCTTGGTTTTTCATATATCTGACATTAAATAAAGATCAGATTTGATTTGATCTGATTAGGTATGGACTTGCAGAAGGTGACATCAATGGTCAGAAAATATTACATACCTGTTCGGCATAATGTTTGATTCCAAATCCTAAAGTTCCAGCTCTTCCGTTTATTGAACTAACGTAACGATCATTCTCCGAGCATAACTTGTCCAGTTTTCCGACGTACGTCTGGTCGGATGATTGAGGAAAGTTAATCTCATCGTCTAAGAGTGGTAACATACCATGAGGTTTCTGAAAATTGAATGATTGATTGATTTACTGATTGATTGATTCGTCGATTGATTGATTTGTTGATTGATTGATTGATTGATTCGTTCATTGGTTTGTTGACTGATTTACACAATAGTTATTGCACAAAAAAGTGGAGTGGCGAAGAGGCGCATTACCTATATAAACAGTTTTCATATTGTAGAGCAAACAATAGTAATAATACCCAAACATATTGTTGTGGTGTAAATCATTTCCTTAAAAAATTGGAGAACGACTATAAAAATTTAACAACAAAAACACCACCAACAGAACAAACAATAATAGATTATGACAGAATAAATTGACAAAAATTAACAACGATTCGTTGATTGATTGATCCGTAAATTTACTTATTGATTGATTAATTTTGCACAACATCTTACAAATGAGTACCAGTACGATGAAAAGTGCTATAGGGGTAAGTTGTCGATTATATGATCGATGCTTGCCAAGTTATCGGCGCCAAAGATGGAGTTGTAGTGAGTTTTGTTTCGTCGAGCACTCAGACTGCTGTGCATTGAAGTGCATGTTTTAAGATCAAAAATCGTACCTCAAAAATAAGTTTCACTATAGATTCGTTGTCCGGGTATTCTAATTCGGTCCACTTTACCCCTTCTAATTCGTACTGGCGTCTTTCCTGCGGGAAGATGTGCTCCAGGAAATAGTGTTGGAGACGCTCGTTAGAGGCGTTTATAAGGAACTGCTCGAACCGGTTATAGCGGAAATTTTCAAAGCCAGCCATGTCTAACAAACCAATGGTAGCTTTGCTGAAAATAGATTTTGATTTCAAGCATATAAATAAAAAGGTTTCTTTTAAAAGGCATAGATTATTTTTAACAAACCTATTTATATCTGGAAAACATACTTTGTGTATGCTAATGCCATCGTGTAATATAGTGAGCAAAACCGTTCTTAAGCTCAAATTTTCTACTCAATAAAAAGGCATATTAGTCACTATAGCTATGATCTCCACCTACCCCCATACAGACACACATTACCACAAATTATAATATTTTTCAGAAAAATCGAGAAACAAAGAGAAGCTCAACCTTACCCAAAATCCATATTAGCTGGTCTGATAAGCTGGTTGATGATTCCAACGAGCCAACCGAATAATCGGAGATAGAGTGTTTTGGCTAAGGCATCCCTGCTGTCATTGGCTTGATTCGGTGTTTTAAAAGTTTGAATCCGTTCACCTGATTGAAAAAAAAAACATATTAATCAAGGAAACCGTATGTCTACTAACGATGAAATCACGTGTTATTTAAAAATCGATGACAATTAAAAAAAAAGAACAACAACCGAACCGAATAGCACAAAAGTAGACGGCGAAGGTTCATGTATTCAAACTCACCTCGTATAAAATGAACAGTAGATATGAGAGCTTCAGCCAATTCCACTTTGTTGTCTATCGATAAGAGATTCGCCACAGCGTGGAGAGTGTACTCATCAGATATTTTGACTCCTTCTGTTTCCGCCCATGGCACAAACGATAAATTTGAGATATGTAAAATTGAAGCCAACACAAGGAATATCTGAGAGATATGCTGCAAAGGAAAAATAATAAATAAATAAATACAGAAATTAACAAATAAATGAACAAATAAATAAATACAGATAAACTGTAAGAACGTTGCTTTCTCTATTGTCTGTTTGTAGGATGTATGAATCTGACGTACTTTCCCTCAAATGACATTGGTAGTGCCAATTGTTGTTAAACATTGGGGGGAAAAGCCAAAAGCACTTAGGCACACATAGCTCACATGTAGTGATAGTATACATGATACAATAATGGAGTGTAAAAATGATAACATAAGGTTCGAATCCCGGTGGAGGCAAGCACATTTTCTCTTTTTATTTATTAAATATTTACATTTAATTTAAGTAAATTTTTCTCTCTTAAATAAATCAAAATAGTTTAATCTTGAGTTCGAGTCCCCAACGGGTGGAGGATTTTTAAACCGATACCACTATTGGATTTAGCGAAATACTTACGTCATCGCTTAGACCAAGTGACGTCATTATTTGCATAAGTTCCAGGAACATCTCTTTGTAGTGGTTGTGTTCTTCAGAACTTCCAAATACGCCATGTCCTCCATCTTCGTCGCAAAGGATTCTGGGGAGTAAAATTAAATACTGATCAATGCTTGGGAATAAGGACTCAGTTCTAAGTTTGCTGTCGACTTTTGATAATACTTTTCGCTTAAAAACAACCTGCAATTTGCTGAATTTTGATAAAATTCAAATTAATATGAATTATATTCTGTTGTGATTGAGTATGATAGAGAGCACTGGTGTATAACAGTAGGCAAAATGTTTTACCCACAATTCCCCGCAGTGAGTTAGTCCTGGGATTACAGTATGTATATTAATTCTTTACCTGTGTTCGTCGGGTCTTTGTAGGTAATAATACAACAGTTTCTCCTCCGACATTCCCGCAAACAATGAGTAAAACACGTGGAAGTTTTTCTCGCCACGTGCCCGATGAACAACGCGAGATTTTTCAAGCAGATAGTCATTGAGTTTGGCTGCAACAAAACAGAACTTAAATGAATACAAGAGAATTCAAAGGCAATGATGTCCGCGATTTACGTTATTCGTTCAAAAACGGTTGGCCCAGGAAACAATAATTACGGCATGTCATCTATTTCAGTTTTCGGCAAATCAGTAAAAATAATACCGGGGCAATGCACGGTTTTGTCTCTATCAGTGATTTAATGATGTAATTAGATACAAAACCTTATATTTGATAAAACAACTTGTGTATTATATAACAATGTCACTCGGTTTATATGCAACCTGAGTTCATTATCATGTGTTGTTGGAAATGAATTATCTCCAGGAAACAACAAAAATGTTTCAGCCAACTTACCGCCCGAAATAGATCCATCCGATCGATAAAATAGTTCTATAAATTTTCCAAATCGACTGGAATTCGAGTTCATGGAGGTAGAGGCATTACCAAATGCTTCAAGCAGTGGATTTACCTGAAAACACAAAGCAAGGTATGTAAGAAAAGATAAAAATAAGTTGGAACGATTCACTTGAGCATTGTTTCAAACACTATAACTTAGGCTATAACCTTTACTAATGAGGATTTGTGTCAAGGTCAAAACAGTCCAATTATCTAAATATAACATCACTTTAAACAAAAGGTTGCTCCACATTTGGACACTTGAACTGATGTAAGGCGTTGATAACCAATTAAGATGAATATATACCTGGCCTAGGAAGGTGAAATATAAACTGTGAAAGAAAGCTTTTATTGCCTCAAACAGGACATACTTATATAGGCAAAATGGGTCTTGAAATATTTAAGTTAGGACAACAATACACTGAAAACTTAAAGTAGACTAAACTTACAACTCCAATAAAACATACACTTCGATAAATAGTGATTCAATATTTCGGTTTATGTTAAACCAATGTAAAGAATCTTATTGTCAGAATGCTTTACGAGATTCATCAGTTGGAATAATGCTCTTTGGAAAACTAAGTCACAGCCAACTCACTTTGATTATTTTGTCCAGTAGATTGTTTGATGTATTTGGTGCCAAATGGACCAAATGGCTCAACAAATATTTTGTACTTTCAGTTTTTCCCGCGCCTGACTCTCCGCTGACCAGAATGCATTGGTTTCTTCCGGTCTGGCGCATTTCTTTATTCGCTCTGTCCGCCACCCAGAATAAATGCGGCGGAAGACTGTCACGTGATGTAACATTTTTATAAAGTTCGTGTTGCTGAAAAAGTAAATTTTTTAGAAAAAAATTATATTTTAAGAAGAAAAAGGCAAATACTTTTAATTAATGTCATTTAGTGACCGAGAATGCAACTTGGAACGTTACTATCACATTCCAGAATAACTGTAAGAAAAAAGTCGCAATCTTGTAATCTAAAAGATATAGGATATTTTTGGAGGATATACTTCTAGTAAAATTCATGATTTACTTCAGCTTACATATGGTAATAACCAGAGGTAAGCAATGTACCGGTACAAATGTCACCAGGCTACAAACTATGCAAATAGCATCTAAATATATGAATCAATGACGTCAAGCATGCTGCAGATATAACCTTGGTGGACGCTCGATAAAACAGCGTCTAAACTGGATACCAGTGTATATCACGAAGGGCTATATAAGTGTCTGAAATTTCCCTTTTTTCTATTTAGTTTCATTTGTCCGTGTTTTATATTTGTATGGTGATTACTAGACCGATTGACTAAGTTTATTTCCCGATCATATCAAACAGATATACAAAGACATAAATGTGACTGATGAATATTGATGAGGACTATAAGTAGTCCGTATTATACCTCTTCCTCGTATATCTGTACAGGTTTGCATGGATTCACCGCAACTAATATATCTCCAATATACGTCTGAAATAAAAAGAGTAGATTATTAAGAGATATGAAGATAAGAAAATCAGAGGAAAGAAATTATTATAAACTTATAGACAACAATAAAGACAAAACATGTACAGCATTGTCTTTCTTTTCACAATCAAATTATAGACCTATAATTTTGTTCTAGAATGACAAATATTAAATAAACCCTAACGTATATCATAATTAGGAGTCATTAATAATGACTGACGTGCACGGAAGTGAATGTCGTTATCAGTAAATATTTATTTATTTTTACAATACAACAATTTAAAAAAAAAAAAACCATAGCCCAAAAATTACAGTTAAAATAAATACCAAATCAAATGAAAAAAAAAAAAAATTGTTGGACGTAAAATTTTTTCGATGGATGTTTTTTTTAAAATTAATTATATAAAGTGTTTGAGTGTATATTTATTTCCGTGTTAGCGTCATATGATCATTATCAGGCCTTCTCACAAATTCCACCCCACCTTAAAGTTCAATAGTTTTTTTTTGTTGTTCAATAGTCTTCTTTTTTTTAACTTGATGATACATATCCTGGTGTGGTTAATATTGGTTGGTTATTTATATATTTATTTCAGTATGTTGGTATATCTCTGTCCCCTTTAATCAACTTTCTGGCGATATGAGTAATCTAATACTGACCCTCAAGTTGATTTGGCTATGTAATTAAGTTTGTGCACAGAATAAAAAGAGTGAAGCTTATTTTAAAATTGTAAGACACGAGTCTCTTTTAAACAAAACAATGGGAAAGGTTTCAGTTAAATGGAGTTACTTTCAGCATCAGCAACGTTGGGTAAATATAAAAACAAGGCAGTTATTGCGCATAAATTAAAAATGACATTTACTGTAATATGCAATGCAATGCCATACTTCAATGGCTTTCTCTGATTACTTAAAACAACATTCTTTGTAAAAATAAATTAAAAAATTGTCCGCCCTTTTCATTTAGAGATGGGAGATAAATTAATCCGGAATTTTTATTTTTAAAGATCACGCATAAAATAAAATGCCTGTGAATATACAGATCTTATCAGCATCTGTATTTAAATTAGTTGAGACATGCTTAACTAATGACACACTAGCATGGATTGCCTGATAGGAATGTATTGGGTTATTACTAAAACAACCCAACACACCCTCAATAAAAATTTATGTTTCAGTCATCGTTTTATTTTGCAGAATATGAAGTAGGTGTCGAGGAGACCGACCTGTTCGAATTTGTTAAACAGGGCGAAAAGTTTAGAACTTTGCCTCAGTATTTTGCTGAG